>JAYXIM010036672.1:0-21967 GCA_037575425.1 Anastrepha fraterculus | reverse complement strand
AACCTTATCCAGAAAGTCATCTAAAATGCATCATACTTTCGATTTGTTTTAATCTCACCGAAAATTGCACTCGTCAATGACCTCAACGAATAGGCAAAAACGCTTAAAACCATGTTAAACAGAAATAGAAATTGCGGCAATAAAAACAGCAGAATGCCATACACAAAAGCAAAAAAGAAATCAAAACCAGCTTGCCTTTAGTCGAATCTGCCACAGTAAATCAGCAACCATTACCTTCCACAATGCGCGATATATCGTTTAAATAGACACAACAACACGTTAGTGGAGCCCAAACGAATGGCAAAGCAAGCACAAAGGCAAAGTAAATATATTTTAGAGCGAACAAAAGCAGAAGGCGAAAGCAAGATGAACAACCACTTGACTTCATTTCAATGGGGAAAATGTGGCATAAATGGGAACTAGAGAAATCTCTGCACCAGCTGAGCGATAGCAGGACGAAACAGCTGTAATGCGGAAAAAGCAGAAAAAGCAAACAAAAGCAAGCAAAGTCAAGTAAACGCAGCAAAAGCAGCAGAAACATGAGAGTGCAAAACGAAAGAAAGAGAGAAACAGAGTGAGAAAAGAAGAGAAAGGGAGCGCAGAGCGCGCTGAGCAATCAGAAACAGCTGTTATTTAGGCTTCACAGGGGACGGTATTTAAGGGTGTTAGATTTTTTGGTGTAGTAGCTGCTAAAAACTCCATTTTTTTGTTATTTGAATTAGAATTAGAATTAGAAGGCATGCAATGATTTTAAGCGTCCAGCGTAAGAATTTGAGCAAGGTAGAAAAAAAATTTTGTGGTTCATTAATTTTTCAGAGCACAAGAATTTTCACTCAGTGGCGGTCTAAACTTAGCGAGAGCATTTGGGTCGTACTATTTCATACACGCAATCACAACTATTTCAATGAAATATAATCCACAAATTCTCAAACTTAACTAAGCTTGGGAGTAGCACCCAACACACGTTCCACATCAACTGAGTAGCCACATTTTGTTCCACACTTTCCACACGTGGGTCTACATACAACATCTTAGCCTCAACCATGGCCCCAAATAGCGCCAACGAGCGAGCTGTCTCTTGCTCGAGCCTGGAAACACCGCAAGCCATTCAAGCATCCGGCCTTTGCCATCCACACTTCCACATACAACCACACACATGGCTTCCACTGGCCCGCTGGCTACACTCTCTCTTTCCGCGCACAAACTTCGTCAACGTTGCATACACGCACCCACAGTATCACAGCCAACACTCGTTCAATGTCGGCAATTACGATTCATACCCCCCCTCGGCCAGCTCTAACGCCATCGACCGCTGTGCTACCAAGTCATGCCAATAGACCAGGCCGCAGCAGCTGCTGTTTCGCAGCCTCAGTCGTTTGGAATCCTTTCGTGTGTCTGCGTGTCCGCAAAAGTGTACGCGTGTACGTGCGTTTAACGGTGAATTTTTTTCCGAAACGGTATTTTTCTGATTATAATGACGGCAGAAATATAAGAGTGGAACCTTGCAATGCATTCCGAAAGCAGAAGTTTTGAAAATGTAAATAAATAAAAAAATATGCGCTGAAAATAATTTATTTCTAAAGCAAATTCATAATTGCAAATAAAGTGAAATAAAGTGTTTACGTTTTGTGTGTGTATGTGCGTGTGTTTGTGTGTGTGTCAACGCAAAGCAATAAAAAATAAGATCAGCCATGCGCTGCCACCAAACAGTTTGCCTACTCGCGTGCATTTTGCCTGTGTTGGTGTGAATGTGTGCCTGTGTTGCGGCATGTCACGACTTGACAGGATTAATGTGGCATAATAAGGAAATTCCTTAAGACCGAAAAATGTGCACACGTAGCATAAAAAGTACGAATAAGAGAATGTGTAATAGAAGCATGAAAAGAATTAAGTAAAATGGAATAAAGGCAAGCAAGTGGCAACTCAAAAGGAATAATGGGCCAAGTGAAATTAGAATAAATCCGGTTGACAGAGAGGCAGCAAGGCAGACGGCAGTCGAAGCTGCTTACGACGCGACTTTTGCTGGTTTACGTAAAAGTTTCAAAGGATTAGGCGAAGGAAATAAGCTGTGGTGCCTGTCACATGTACCATGAAGGGTATATGATGCGAAAAAAGATTACTAGCAAGTGACGCAACGGTGAAGTGACAGAGCGCAGAGCGTCTCGGCGACAAGCAGCCTTCACGCACGCACACACATTTAATCTTCATATCAGCCAGTGCACATGAATTTTGAAATACGCAACTGGCGTATGGCTGCGTGCGAATGTGCACGGTTATCGGCCTGTGCAAGTGTGTGCGTCGCTAGCGCCTTAATGTAGGCAATCACTACTTGACACATACAAATGTCTAAGAGCATTGCGGCAAATGGAAGTGAAATATAATCAGGGTGTTTACTCTGCTAGGCAGTTTCACTACTTTTATTCGCCTTTTGTGTTGCACTGATAGTTCACTTGAGTGCCTTAAAGCGTAAATCAGTGAAGTAGTGCGCGATTTGCACGTGCAATAACAATTTGAGCACATAGTGTGTGAATTGTGCTTAGGCTTTGGCAAGGAAGTACTACATTCTGTTAAAAAAAGTAACGAAAATTTGTCAATAAAATGCAAAATCCTTAAAAGTTTGCCAAGATTTATTGTTGAAACTTCTACGTGCAGGCTTCAAGTAGATACAGAAACGTTTGTTAAGTGGTGGCAAAAAGCACAACTTCCTTTAAAACTCAAGAAAAGGCCAGCATATCACTTTTCCCAAAATTCTCATTGTATTTTATACGGTAGAAACTCGATTCTTGAAGGTAATGAAAACCAGGTTCGATGCAGGTTACGATGCTATCGCAAGTACTGAGGTTTTTTCCTATACAAAGTAATAAAAAATAAAAATAAAAAATAGTTTTTTTATTGATAACAATCCAAGTTTATTTGTTTTTAGTGTATTAATTAAATACACCTTAAAGCGATAAGTTTCATTTGAACTAAATCAATTTTTGATTTCGATCTCTTTTCTACATACTTTTCATTTTACCTTGACTGGATTCCGATCGCGCAACAAAATGCTTTATAGGCTGCTAACTTTTTTTTTTTTAATACGCTTTATTGTTGCTCTGTGCACGTGAAAGTTCTTAGCTAAAGCATTAGCGAAAACTCCCCCATTTAGTTTGTTAAGAATGTCTGCTTTTTCTTCTATTGTAGCCAGCGTAGAACTTCTCTTTGCCATCATGAGATCACGCCATACAAAAGTTAACGCAAACCCGTCATTTCATCAGCAAATTAATTAGTCGGCACTTCTCCTGAATTCATTCAGCTGATTCAATTAAAAAAATTCCATTACCAGAATGACATCGACGGTGCTACCCCCAGCTTTATTCTCGGAAATATAACGTAAAAGAGCAAACGAGAAAGGCAAAACAAAAAGGGTTGCAAGTATCGAGGTACAAATTTTCCAATGTCGCAAGTACTGATTACGAATGAAAAAAAAAAAATTGTGTCCCAAAGTATGGTCAAAAGTTTTTCCAGTTTCGGTTCTCTTCTTCTATTAGCTCATACTGATTATATAGCCTCTCTTGCTCGCAATAATGTTGATGATAATCATCTCTGTATTTTTCGAGTTTTCAACCTTCCAAATATTTTATGGTCTAAAAACTTCTCTAACTTTGGTTTAAATCCAGCTAATGTTCAAACTTCCCTTGAGTCATGTCTCATCGATAATCCTGTGATTTTAGATCTGTTTCAAATTAATTGCTTCGAAAACAAACTTAGTCGATTTTTGATCGTATTTTCATTACAAGTAATTTTAACTCTCAATGTCACCTTCCTTTTTTGCTCCGCCGATAGGAACCACGTGTTAATGCTACTGTCACTGGTCGCTGGACTCTTTTCTCTCTATCTTGTAGCCTAACGGTTGGCAGTCAGTGCAACTCAAACGCTTCCTGATCTGTTCGATCTCAAAGAACGCAAGCTCACAGCACATGTAAGAATTCTGGGTTCAATGCTGAGCTCTCCGTGCCTGACAGTTCACGACAAGATGGAATGGAAGAAACTAGTCATAAGTAACCGCTCAGCGTGGAGAAACAATGAAATATTCTTAAAACAAGGCACACAGGTGTGGTTTACTGATAGGTCCAAAATGGAAGACGGTAGTGCCGGGACTGGAATTGTCGGACCACATTTCAAAAGAGCAATTGCAATGGGAAAAATCACTCCATTTTCTAGGCGAAGGTCCACGCCTTAGAGCTGTGTGCCAGATAATGTCTACGGAGAGGCACGCGCGGTGACAATATTAACATTCTCTCTGACAGTCAAGCAGCTCTAAAATCGCTGGGTAGCTTCTCATTCCAATTAAGGTTGGTCTGGGAATGTTTTAAAATCCCCAACGCCCTAGTATCAAGAAACTCTGCTACCCTGATGTGGGTGCTGGGACATGTGGGGCATGAATGGAATGAAATTCCGGACATTTTAACGAAAAAGCAGGCAAACACTCCCTTCATAGGTCCTGAACCTTTCTGTGGGGTAAATAACAGCTTCAAAAGTGCCTTTCTACGTGAGCAGGAACAACGACGCCTAATCGACTACTGGAGAACCCAATTAGGCAGACGGCAGTCCATCATAGATCCAGAACGGATAAAGGCAGAAGCAATACTCAGCCTAAGCAGAAAGGACATAAAACTTTACACTGGACTACATACTAACAGGACACTGTAAACTTAAATATCACATGAAAAAGATAGGTGCAATAGAAGGCGATTCCTGTAGGCTCTGCAAAAAGGCACAAGAAACAACAGAACTCGTTGTAGGCGACTGCCCAGCAGTGACACGTTGCAGACTAAACTACCTGGGAAATGGGACTATAGATCCAAACCTCCTGGTTCAAATTAAGACTACAGCAGTTTTAGGATTTATTAATAGCCTATAACTGTTCGAGTAGGCTATGTGGCTGCACAATAGATCTCTTCAGGCACAAACAGCCAACCAATAATTTTTTAGTTAGTTGTGGCATTTTACGGTTTATGTGGTAGTAGAAAATATATTTTTGTATAAAATTAATTAAAATTAAAAAATAAGTAATGTGACTATTTAAACTTATCAACATGGGGAGTATACCTTCCTTTGATGCTGACAGTATGTACGTACATACGAGGTGTGTTCAAAAAGTATCGTGAATTTTGTGTTTTTTTCAAAAACTATTTATTTATTCATTAATTTTAATTTGTACCCTTCAAAGTCATCCCCATGAGATATTATGCACTTGTGCCAACGTTTTTTCCAATCTTCGAACCACTTCAAAACATCTTTTTTTTTATCTTGTTCACCTCCTCCTTCGATGCCGTCTTTATCTCGTTAATCGTAGCTTAGCGTCGTCCTCTCATGGGCCTCTTCAGTTTCGGGAACAAGAAAAACTTACAGGGGGCCAGATTTGGGGAAAATGGTGACTCTGGCATCATTAGTGTGTTGTGCTTTGGCCAAAAAGTCTTTTAGCTTATTTTTGTCTGAGGTAAATGTTTGTCTTTTTAATTACATTTCTATAACGCGGAATTTTCTTTTAGTGCAATAATGGCAGACCACATTGCCCAAGAAGTCGGCCTCTCAAAGAAAGTGGGGTGACTATTTTTTTATCCGATTTGGATGATGAAATAATGGGTTTTGATGATGTCGATAGCGTCCTAGGCTTGCCAATATATAATGTACACTTTCCTTTGACTTTGGATGTATAGGCAAAAAAATTGTGCGAACTACACACTGGGGTAAGTTTCACCCAATCTCCCCTTTAAATCTTCATAAATTCGATGTGCACCAACTACTAAGGACTTACTGGTTGAATTCGTAGAGTAAAATCGGCGTTGCTAAAACACAGCTAATGGTATATTTCCAGATGTTAGAAATAAGCAAACCCATTTATAAACCCAAACCATTAAATATTTTGTGGAGTGACTCACACCCCAGTTTGTTAATGTGGCTATTGAAACTCAACTTAGAAGATCAGCAAAGTCGCAAGATAAGTAAAATGTTCCTCTCTTATCCCATCTCACACATCTCATTTACTATTGATTAACCTGATGTCTTTCGAAAGTAGATAATAGATTTTTGCTCTTTTGTTTGCTTTCAAAGTTATTAAAGGCGACATTGATTGCCCATTCCTACCTCTAAGTATTAATTTTCTTACAACTCGCAGAATTCTTCGAAACGCTCTTGATTTCTATGTAAGTAAATTAAATACAAATTATGCTCGTAATGCTCCTGTTGCACTTGCTCTTCGTGATTTGAATGACATCTCGATTTCCTATTTCGAAAATTTCTCAGTTTAAATGTAAGAATTGTCTGTACTATGAAACTTTAGCTTTTGGCTTAGTAAGACTTAAATTTGTAATTTAATTATGTGTTTATTTTTATTATGCTTTAGTTTTCGTATTCATTTTGAAATCATGTTTTCTTGGCTGCTTGAAAAAAATAGCTTTAAAAATAAATTAATAAAATTTCGAATTAGGTCTCTTCTAAAATAGTAGTACACCTACCTACGCCATTGAATAAGCCAATTAACAGATCATTTTTGAAAGACATTTTTCAGCATCGATTTCCATTCACGGTGAGCCTCCTCTTTTATATCTTCGATCGACTGAAAAATATATCTTAAAGTCACAAATTTTGTTTTTGAAGGAGAAAGAGTAAGCCTGAGTTAGATGATATTAATGTAATGATTGTTCGAAGATGTTTATCGAAACTTTTACCAGGAATTCATTCGAAATAATAGCCTCAAGCGACGTTGCACTCTCGTGCTTCAATTCGAATTTCGTCAAATCTGGTCATAACCGACGATTTGCTCCTCAGACGACGCATAATGCACAGATTCTATATTTAACTAGTTACCTATCCGATGCATCATATATGATTCTTATCACCAATTTTGTGCCACATCTGATAGGCTCATGTTCCATGTTTGAGGAATTTTGGACATACTTCACCCAATGAAAATTTCTTCCGTGTTTTGTATGTGACATGACATGATTTACTATACAAATTAAAAACGTCCAAAAATTGGTGTTTTCTCAAATATTTGCTTGAATATGCGCCAATAAAGCTAAGAAAAAACAGTGAATATCTAAGTTATTAGAAGCAAAATATTCGTAAATTTTTATGACGATAATATCACCAGCTTCATCCGAAATTGTTTGAATACCTGATTTTCCTGTAAGTATTTCTCGCCTAATAGGCAAAATATCTTTTAGCCGCAGTGGTTCTACTTCAGGGTCTGTAAGAGCTTCCAAGCCGAACGCTGAATTTGCTTATTTTTTATTCCTTTTTTGCCTGTTCTGGTCCAATTAAATTTTCCCTTAAATCATCCTGCGAAATCCACACTTCACTTGCTATCAAAAAGATGTCTTCTGCGGCTTCATTCTCTGAAATATCTACATCCCTATGCCCTAGGCATCAGTCTCAAAATATAAATTTTCATCACTTTCACTAGAATTCCGCTCACTTTCGCTTTCTTCTCGCATTCTTCAAATTTCTTTCGCCGTATATTTAGAGCCTGATCCCATTTCAACAGAAAAACTGAACTAAAACGCCAGCAAATTGAAATTTATTTTTATTAACGTTCAGCACAACAGGTGCATATATTTTACGAGAGTGATTTCTAAAGGACTCCCTCACTGAATAGTATTTTGCCGTGCTGCCAGACGGATCGTTATTAGCAGTAAATAGAGAAAATGCTATCCCGTTTCATTTCTTCAATAAAACTCACAATGCCAGAATCCAACTGACTCTGACTAGAATTCAATCGGTTTGATATATTTAGACCGGTCATAACGGCCATAGGCATATTATACAGGGTCCGGCACTCGAAGTGTAACCAATTAAAATGGCCATAGTTTGGAAAATAACTTTTATTCAATTCAAAGTAAAAAATGTTTCAAAATATTACAAAATTAAGAATCAATTTACTTTTGCCCGATATGACCACCTTTTGCCTTAGCTATGGCCTTGAGAGGTCAAGAAACAAATCGCAACCTGCCCGAATGGACTCGCGGACAAGCGCTTTTTTCAGCGCTTCGAGACTGGTAACTCTTTTAGTTTGGACCTTGCGCTCCCAAATGGCCCAAAGATAATAATCCATCTGATTCGCCTGTGGTGAATTTGAGAGCCATTGTGTGGACGCTATGAAGTTCGGAACTTTTTTTTTTCACTTGAGCTTTGTGAGACGATGCCGAGTCCTGTTGAAACGTCCATGGTCTACCACCGAAATGTTTGTCTGTCCACGGTTTTAAAGCAACCTACAGAATACTTTCCCAATAATATTTCGCATTTACCTTGACGCCAGGCTCGATGAAAACGATTGGAGAGCGCCCATCTGCGGTTACAGCGGCCCAAACTATTACCTGCGGTGGTTACAGCCTCCTGGTGGCCAATCGATGACTCAAATTCTCGTATGAACGGTCGGCAAAATAAACCCTTTTGTTGGTGTTTTTTTAAAAAAATTTATTCTAAAATCTTTCAAAAGCTTGAAGCTGCAATATTAAATCTAACGTAACAGAAAATCTCGAAAAAAAAATTGAGCGTAGAGCTCTTCGGTCGCATTTTTATATGAGGACAAGGCACCTTATAAAGTGTGACTTTTTTTTTTTTTTTTTTTTTTACAAAATTCTTTAAACGAGCTTTTTAAAGGAGCAATCTTCGGCACTGCAGCACGGTTGGAATGCGAATTTGTATTGTACATATAAATTAATTGGGGCAAAATGCATATTTTGTAACATTTGCTTACTCTATTTGCTCAATCATCAGATGCAAAGATATATTCTGACAAATGTTGTATTTGTAAAGCGAAAAAAGCACACGCAGTAATTATAATTTTTTTATTTTCATTATTTTAATTGGAATGCGGTTTTGTTGTTTATTTTTTAGAGCACAACTGAGACCACGACTGTTGCTAGTAATAGCCTTTTTTACCCTATATGCAAATAAGAGCCACTATTTTATTATTGATTGCTAATAGATGTTGCTTAAAGCTCTATCTCGTATTGATCATGACTTCTGCCTACAATAGACAATATCATAGCCTTTGCTGATGATATTGTCATCTACCATCCAGACAGAACAATAGAGGATATTAACAGAAATCTGCAACTGAAATACAATATTGTAGAAGGTTTTGCAGCAAACTGGCACCCTAAAATAAGTACACCCATAAAAAATGCAACTCAAATACCAGAAAAAACTGGAAAAATCTAAATATAATATCGAACGAAACCAGAATCCCTATTCAAGCCACTGAGAGAGTAAAATATCTCGGTAAAATCGATAAATTTGTATACTATAACGAAGACATTAACCTCCAAGTCGAGAAGACCGCAAGAGCTTTCCATATCTACAAAAATGTTTTCATCAAAAAAGTCAAAATATTAATGTATCAAACCCTGGTAAGAGCGATACTCACATATGGTTGCTCAATTTGGTACAACAATTCACCCTCATATATGGCTAAGGAAGCATGAGAGAAGAATACTACGATCATGTACTTCCTTATACAGATCACAAAATAGTAACTATATCAAATACATCTCGAATTCAGAGCTTTATAATACGGCGAAAGTGCCCAGAATTGGTTGTCATATTATAAATTTAAAAAAATATATATCCGGCGTTGCCTATACAATACCAATAACATATTAATAAGAGCGTTTTACTACGAAAGCGACAATTATTTCTCACCAGTTATTTCTAAAGGATTTGCACCTCCCGAATCCTTCTTTACCTCGACAAAAAAGGCTTTATACAAAACGAAAACCACACGTCAATAATATATCACATATTCAGAAGAGTGAACCATAAAATAATCACATCAAAAACACTTAATGCAAATAATCAACGTTTTGATACATATATTTCAGCCTGCGACAAAATCGAATCATCCCTTACCATTAAAAACTGCTGGTGGTTAACAAATGGCACGCAACACTCACTCACACGCAACACCTTTCTAGTCTGACTACCTTCTTTTACTACCTCTAAACCTTTTATTATTAACAATAATCTATGCATCGGTTTTGTTCCCTTTTTTCCTGCATCAAAGATATAAAATATTTTAGTAACTTATAAGTAAAAAAAAAAAAAATTCAATACTAAGGAAAAGTTCCTCGACATCAGATAATATAGGTACTTGAAAGATCGTCTAAAGACATTGTACGACACATCATTACTATACTAATACTATTGTTTGTTGTAGTACTTAATATTATTAATTGGAAATAAATAAACAAATATAAAAAAAAGATCAGTATCTCGTGCCAACAAACTGAGAGTTTCATAGTGCTCTTTCCTTCCGTGCACTTATCAGCACCGCCTCTGTTTTTTGGGCTGCCAGCTTTAGACCTGCATTGCTGAGCCAAGGTTGTACTCGCGCTGCCACATCATTGCATTTGGCTTCTAGATGATCAAATCGATTGCTGGTTTTTCCGAAAGTTTTAATTTCAGAACCCCGTCATACTGGTTTAAACTTCGCCTCGGCACACATTCATAACTTCATAATATGGTACTATTTTTATATGTAAATACACTGAATATTCGCAACCAACATCCATCATAAGAGAAGTCAATGTCAGTCTAGGCGATGCCTATTTTGGCTGAACAGAGATTATTAGTATTTACAATTGAGAGTCCTCCAAAATTGTCCGATGATTGTGCGGATATGCTTCTTACGCTAACAATCGTTCATACAATCTTACAAATTCCTCAAAAATAAGTTGTTTTCCTTTTGTAAGGACATTCCGGTGTCATTCTCCCGTGTACTCATCAGCTCAGTCAATTTGATTAGAAGTCTTATTAGTTCAGCGGCCACTTTCAATAGTTGCTTGGAAAAAAAACTAAAGAAATAAAAGAATTTTTGTAAACACCAGTTAAAATATTTTCAGTCATTTTTTATATAATAATTAAAACCATTGGTATTTAAGCTATTTTTGTAAGAAAAAAATGTATTTATACACAAACAATTTTGTATTTGAATTACATTTGAATATTGAGTTATTAAACGGCATTTTAATGTTTTCGAAAAAACCAAATTTCCATTTGCGCAAAAACAAAATAATGCCACTTCCTTTTGTGCGAAATATTTTTTGCCATAATCCTGCAGGCATTTTATTTATTCTTTCTTTATTCGAATTCCAAGCATAACTGCTTTTTAATATTTGCCATGAAAATTCCCCACCCAATCATGGGGTGGTATTTGTTTTCATTTTGGTTAGAGATATCAAAGTCACAAGCAGATAATCCTTTGTATAAATATTTTAATATTTTTAAAGCAAAAATGTTGTCAATAAATTGTTTTGTTGCTGATTACGTATTGCAGTAGTGGCCCAACCTAAGTTTTGAGTATTCGCTTGAATTAAATTTCGAAATAGTGAAGAATTTTATTGAAACACTCCAGTAGAAATCATTATTTCTCGTTTTTCTAGGAGCAGAGAAGAAAATTTCTTCATACCTAATACAAGGTGGCTGAAAATTAATTCTCCTATTTCTTAACGGCGAAAAGTGGCGGTTATGGGCCAATGAAGTCTCCTGCAGCTGATTACCTGCTCATTCATCTACTTTTTTATTACAAAGCTATTCACTATAATCGATGTGTAGCAACCATCGACATACATATTTTGGATAGCGATGCCCTGCAGCAATTCTAAAGATCCTCAAGTTTCCGAAAATAAGTAATACTCCTTCTCCTACTACTGGCATGCGTCGTGATGTTGTTCCACAAACGGAGAGAACTGCAGTTTTAAACCGACTCTGGACGACAAATGTTTTGTATGAGAAGCTTTTTGTGGCAGAAACGCACTCGGTGGTTTAGCATTGCATGCCGAGCAGCTATTAAAAAAAAAAATTCTTATTTTGCAGATTCATGCAGGGAGATTCGAATTTACGCACTCCCGAATAGTAATCCCGCATCAAAACCTTCGGCTATGGATTGCAGAATTGGTTCCATACCATTTTTTTCTTTCAATAATAAGAAGGAGGAACCATTTAATGAAAAATCTTAAATTCGAAAATTTATCAATGAGCAATTTTAATTGTCACGGCTAGATTCAAACTTATTTGATTAGCTGTCATACTCTAAAAGCCCATAACTAAAAAAACAAAAAATCTGGGTCTTTGAACTAAAAATTAAAAAGGTGGACGAACAGCAAAAACAATTTTTTTTCCTTTAAATAATTTTTGGACATTATGCGATACGCTGCTCAAAGTAAGTCGGTGAATGTAAGACAAAACTGAACAGTGTTGCAAAACACAACAAAGTTAGTCTTGTGAAGGCTCTAATGAAGGCTCTGCAAGTATGCCACTATGCTCTGAACCCTTCCTAAGTATCAATCCCGCACCGATTTCACTATGGATTGACGACTTCATGATGTCTGCCCATAGAGGACATTGGTCTGGGTTGAACTCGTGCAGAGTAGTCAAGTGCTTTGTGAAAGAACCAAACAGGAGAGTACCGACCTTTCTCCTAAAACTCAGCAGAAAGGACTTGAGAGTACTGGTGGGTGTAATCACAAGGCACAACGTCTGCGGTCAGCATATGGCTGTCATGGTGGTCGTCGACAGCCCGATATATCTATCCTGTCTTGCGGATGACGACACTGCAGAACATTTTCTCTGTAGCTGTCCGGCGTTTTCCGGAATCAGACTTAAGATGTTGGGTTGCGATATACTGAGTGTGGATAAAGTTCATACTCTTCCTCTTCGGGATCTCTTAAGATTCATCAATGAATCCAAGCGATTTGTGGAAGAGTAGCCTCAAACTAACTTTTCCGTCTTATCACCCACATTTTATCTTTCCTTTCTTTCTATTTTTTCTACTGAAGTCCATCCGGGTGTGGCACAATGCTCTCCTGAATGTGTGCTTGGATTGTGCAACCCCCCAACAAATCAAATCTAATCTTATCTATACATCTCTAATTTATAAGAGCAAGTAAATTTTTTGGTAACTTCTCAGAAATAGTTCAAATAATCGAGCGCCTATTGTAGAAATACATTTCCTTATTCTTCTTCTCATTAAACGCCTCACCACGTCTAGCCAAAGCCCACCGACAAGATGAACAGCACAGCAGCAGCAGTAATCATAAAACCGCTACTTCAACTACAATTAAAGAGCCTTTTACTACATCCTCTGTTTGACCAACAACCGTCCATGCCCTCGCGTCCTCCCGCACCAACGAAATGCGAGATGACTTTGCGAAAAACGAGTATTACCCGTAGTTGTGCATAAATTAATGGCACGTTTCCACGCGCATACATACGCACATAAACAAAAACACAGACGTGCACTTAAGCAACGCACTTTGCCTGCTCGACTTTGCAAGCTTCGTTAGTTGGCCCCACACCCTCTGATGCCTCGCTGGTGCTTTGCAAATACTCCATTTAAAGTGCATTGGCATTGCCTTCGTTTTGCCTTCGCCTTCACCACGAACGTAGCGGCATGCACTTTAGTAGCATGCAACTAGGCGTGCACTAAATAAGAGTGCCGTTAAGCCGGGTGTTATTATGCGGGAAAAATGTCAGTTAGAGTTAGTGACACGATCGCGTGTTAGAATTAAAAGTTTGCAATAAAACTTTTGAAAATGTGAAACTAAATTTCTTAGCATGAAACAAAGAGCACAGTTTGCGGTAATTGTGGTATACTTTGAGGCATTTAAAAAGCAGTCTAACGAAGAGTATGCCTAAAATGTGTATACAACTAATAAAATCATGTATAATTTGCAAAATTACGTTAATAGCCCAAAATAATTCAAGAAATTTGCATTAGAAGGCCAAAGCGCTGCATACTTATGGGCGCTTGAGCTAAGAAAAATTGTAAATTGTGAAATGTAAACATTAGATAATTTGCATAAGTTCAACCAGTCGTAAGAGAAAATTTTATCATTTCGCTCAAACTGTGTATGTGTGTATGCGTGAGTGTGTCAATACATATAAATATATGCGCTTGTGTGCGAAAAAAATGCGAACTGTCGAAAAATGTATGAAATATCTGTTGCATAATTTTACGCTCCATAATAAAACTCATTTATGTACTTTCTGGCAAGAAATTTAAGCGCATCAAATCTGACAGCGCATTTAAGCAAACAAACTCACACCTACACACACATTCACACAAGTAAGCTTGGGTTTATATGAGTGTGTGTGTGTGCTTAAAGTGAGTGAGGTTGTGTGCTTGACCCAAATTCCTGTGAAGCTACTTACCCGCACACAGATCTCTAACAAACAGTTAAGTAAAAATAAATCAAGTATATAAGTAGGAGCACGCACTCGTGAGTGTGTGAGTATATGTATGTGTATGAGTGGAAAAAATTACAAAATTTCAAAGTTTAGCTATAATAGCATCCTTAAAGGCGCCCGTGCGCATGAAACTGAAACGACCGTTTAATCATATGATGCATGCATGTGTGTGTGTATGTGTGTGAAGCAGTAGGGAATTTTATATTATATAAAAAACTTCTAAATTTTATTTGGGAATACTGATTGCTGTTATAATCAAATATTAAATAATAAATAAAAAATAGAAGTATTTGGCCACCAGCGAATTTAGCAACAGGGTTGCCCATATTCGACGGACCCATGTTTTTTTTTTTAAATCAAAGAAAAACACACTTTTTTTGATGTTGACGATTATAGTCATTTTATTTGCTTCAAGCAGATTCGTTGACATCACTTTTTGAATATGATATCTCTCAATTGGCTGCCTTGAGCCTGTGCGGCGTATTGTGCCCGTTTTGCAGCATTTTCCATAGTTTTAGCTAACATTTCGGCTGGAATAGCGGCTATTTCCTCGCGGATGTTGTTCTTGAGCTGTTCTATGGTCATTGGCTTATTAATATAAAGCTTTGATTTTAAATACCCCGACAAGAAGAAGACAGGTGGCGTTAAATCGGGCGAACGCGGTGGCCAGTCAAAATCGCCATTTTTCGACATCAAACGACGAGGAAACAATTTCTTCAATTTCTTCTCCTTTTTTGAGTTTTCACAATTGACTTCTTTTGTTGTATGTAAATTTCAACAATTTGGGAGCGCTCGCGTGGCGTCTGCTGTTCCATGGTAAAAATCTTCTTAGACTGACGTTTCCAACGCGGTATGTCGTTAAGCGATCTGACGTCTCTGTCAAAAGATACTGGGTTGCCAGATCAGTCCGTCGAATATGGGCAACCCTGTACTTAGCGAAGAGATACTTCCAGAAGTATGCAGCGAAATTTAGTGTAACTGGCAACTGTTTTAGTGAGAATTAGTTGTTCTCTAGCTTCATCTCAAAACAAAAAAAAAAGAAAAAAAAAACACAAAAAATAGATTCGTTCTTTTGGGCGAGTAAACAAATACGCAAGTGTACATTTTCACTTAGAATATCATCACCAGCAAATCTCTCAAGGGGCATGATAGCACTTGATGATGATGCTCTGTCTTCACTGACAGCTTCAAGATGAAATCGGTAGTCGGATCAGAGCCAATTAGCCAATCAGCCAGTTTATATATTTCCTTAAAATTTCCAAGTACTGCTAGTGTTTTTCAGGCACAAAGATAATGTTTTTTTTAGGCTTAGGGAATGTCAAGGTAGATATTAACATTTTCTCCGATAGTGAAGCCGCGATCAAGGCACTGACGACACCATGGGGCAGATCCAAACTGAGCAACTCTTCGAAGGAGGAGATTAAAACTCTTGAGTGTGCTGGTAACACTTCTCTGATCTCGGTTCCAGGGCATAGGAACATAGAGGAAAATGGAATTACTGATGAACCTGTCTGGAAAAAGTTGATTGAATCGCCGAACATCGACATCCGTCTGACTGTCGTTAAAGAGAAATTGCACAACTTATTTCTCACGAAAGCGCAGAACACATGGAACTCCATTTCTTCATGCGCTATTTCGAAGCACCTGTGCAATACTATACTGCCATTGCTGGCCTGAACATCCTTTCTAGATTTTACCTTTTAATTTTTATGGAATCCTTTTGCAGCAAGAGACACTGGTAGCTACTCTTCAGCTTCTACATTGAATTCGTTGATCAATTTTTCGTTCGAAGGTGACATCTTCGCTGACATGTGAGTCCAAGTATTTAAAGCTGTCAACGATTTTGTGCGGATGATTATTTATTGCAAGAGCTGGACTCACTGTGACAAAATGAGAAACTTACTCGTAGCCCATTCGATTCGAGGGCGGTAACCCACTGGTACAGATTTTTTGAAGGGTGGCTTTGCCGGGAGCGAGAAGTGCTACATCGTCAGCATACAGCAGTGTCCAAAGGAGGTTACCTTGGATTTCACGCGGAACTCCATCACCGTATGAAATAATTGGGGAATGTCTTCGATAAAGCTCATGGTCTATCACGCACAGATATCCTGTAAGGGCACATTTCTATGACCAGCTGCATCATCAGCTACGCAACTGATAAACTTCAAAGAAAGTATTTGTGAGAAATTTGTATTTGCATGAATGGCTTGAAGAAAACCTCCAGATTCCAATGGAACACGTGTAGTAAATTTAGCTAATGTGGCATGTGCATATACTTCTGCTTTAATTATTGTATTGTGGAATCCAAATCAAACTATATATATATATATATATATATATATATATATAATAATACAAAAATAATATCAATGAAATATGAAAGCCGGATCCTGAATTTCTTTTTAAGGGAAAGTTCTTAGATGTCAATGGACGAGCGAGAATGGAGAGTCAAATTTCAAGGCCATGCAACGTTTTAGACATTTTCGTTCCGCGAGAGAGAAAAAGGTATCACGTAGAGGAAAAGGAGAGAGAGAGCTATACCTTATGTATATCTTAGATACACTTTAGGCTATTTTGCCTGAGTTTTCCTTGTGGTTGCTAATTTCTAGTGAGAAATAACACTGCCTACTTTTAGGCGCTTGTTTGTTAGTGCAAACTTGTAGGAAATATATTTTTGGTGCCTACTTTATGGCGTTATATTTCCTTGGTGCCTACTGTTTGGGGCGATTCTTGGTACCAATTTTTTTGGTGTTTTTTTTGGTGCCTACTTTTTGGAGCTTATTTCCGTTTCCTGGTTAGTGGTTGTACGTACTATAAAGGGCTATCCATTCCAGCGTGTAATTTATTGGTATTATCTTCCGGTAATTTTGTCGTTGTTGCGGTCCTGGTCGACCCTTCTCCGTTTTTTATAAATTTTGTCTATTTGTATTCTCAGCAAACGTTGTGAATTTATTTATATATATATTCCTTCTCTCTTTCTCTCTCTCTCTCATTCTCTATCGGGTCTCTCCCTCTTTCTTTGTCTGCCTTGAAAGTTTCATTTCTGTTATGTGCACTACGCTGCACGTATTTTTTTTTTTTTCTTAATTTATAAACAAAGTCATTTAATAAGAACTACCTAGTGACTAATATTTTAACTGCTCAATTTGACTTGTTTTTTTTTTGTCGGGTCGTGAAGTACTTTGAAGATAATTCGTTAGTTTGTAGATAAAACTTAACAAAATAAATAAATAAACAAACTTGAGAGTAAGATAATTTAATATATGAGGCTGATATGCGTACTCCCCACCACAAGTAAAAAGTTGAACGAAAAGTAAATCGAAGTCGCATATGATGGGCCAGCGCAGAAGTCGCTAGCAAACACATTAGCGTTTTGCACTGAAAAGAGACGTTATTCCAAATCTGTTCTTATTAAGGACGCACTAATCAGTTATGTAAATCAAAGATGGGTTAGCGTTAGCACCTGTGAAATTGCTAGGCAGCTGCAGAAATGAGGAGGAGTTGGAAGCAATTCAACACCTTTTTTGCACATTTCCGGCTCTACCCAGAAGCAGGCACCGATATTAAAGATACTAATTCTTAATGAGTATAGGTATGTATTGTAGATAACCTATACACTTTAGCTATCAACAACCTTTTACGCTTTCTCAACAGCTCATGATTGTTCAATATGGAAAGGGAAATGTAGCGCAGCCCCTGTGGCTCACAACGGACCCATTTCGTGGTCTATGTGGCATCGCTCTCTCTATGTGTCATGCGGCTGCCAAACCTAACCTAACTAACCTATCCCAAATCTAACATCCAGCATATTTCTCACTTGTCATATTCAAAATATTGCGTCGGCTCATTGGTTGGCTTAGAAGCAGTAGGATATCAAATTATAAATATTGATTATAATTTGTGCTAGTCAAATTATGTACTAATATTTTATCCACTTTCCTTCCAGGTCCAAACTCTGCAATCAGATGCCAAAAATCAATGAATTCTTTCCAATTACAACACAACTTGATTTATGTTCAAAGGTGAATTAAAAGCTTAAATTTAAAGTATTCCACGTTGTCAAGCTTAAAAGCAACAAATAATGAAATAACCGAAAAAATGCCAAAATACCAAAAAACATGTGTCAGCTAGAAATAAACCAGGCAGAAGTGAAATTCTCTTTATCCTAATCTTCCGGAACATTGCAATGGAACTAAAGCGAAAACTCGCTTTAATTTAAGGTTATCAAAAAAGATGAAAGGCTGCTTTTAGGCGCTAATAAGAATAAAATACAAAAAAAAATGCGAAAGTATGTGAAGAAATGTGCCAAAAATGTGAGACACACAGGCGCGCAATACATAAAAATCCAACAGTGGAAATGTTAAAAATCAAAAGAAGTAAAAAGTAGCAGAAAAAGAAAGAAAAGAAACAAAACCGAAGTGGAAATTTAATGCGCACGAGTTCTCCAATTTCAAAGACATCAATAAATCAAAGAAACAAAAACAAAAGTAACCAAAAAAAGTGAAAATAAAAATCAAAGTGGCGATTGAGTGATTCTGCTGAGCTAAGAGAGATCACACGAAGTGCCCCATTATGATGACGCTGCCAACAAATCTTCTACCAGAGCGGGTTTAATTTCACAAATGCGGCACAAATCCAAACTTAACTAAGCGTTAACGCAATAACAAGCGAAAACAAGCACCATAAACGGAACAAACGGAATCAGCAAGAGTTGTGTATGTGTGTGTGTGTTGTGAGTAGGACATATATATAAAAAATGTATAAAAAAATATAGCCTAAAATATATAAAAAATATTTCAGAAATGAAAAATATAAAAATAAGTGGGTAAGCACAAAAATAAATGTACGACTATTGCAAGCGTCTCTCTCCCGCTCTCTAAGTTTAAACTTTAAATTCAACACCAAAACTCCTTTGGTATATCGACTAAGAATAGCTGACCTAAGCAAAGCGGATAAAATACAAATGAAACGGTAACTGGAGCGTGGAATTGAGCAAAGCGCACTAAGCAGTAGAGCAAAGATTTTTATTTCCGAATTTGTGTGCGATTGTGCGTGAGTGTAGTTGTGAAAAATTAGTAAAATCAATGAAAGCAGAAAACAAAGAAGAAATAGTATTGTAAATACAGAATATACGGGAATAAGAAGAGTAGTCTACAAATCAGAGAAAACTTTTGTGAGTGTGGAAAATTGGGTAAACAAACAAAGAAACAAAAACCAATCAAAAAAACAACAAAGCTCAAAAAGAAACAAGCTGCGAACACAGTCAACAAAAGCAAAAAACAAAAACAAGCAAATAAACACATAGGCAACAAAACGCTTTGCGACAAACTGCAGCTGAAGTGGAAGTCAAATAAATAGAGAAGAAATCGTTTGAGGTAAGTAAAATTGAATAAAATGTCAACTCAACAGAAGAAATATTTTATTAAAGGAGCGGCAGAAATTTTAAAGAAAAACCACGCACACACAGAAAATTAAACTCACATACACAATTATGAATAAAGAAAGCAAAGCTGGGCAAAAAATTAAAATGCGAAGCAGATTTAGGCAAATATTCAATAAGAAAGTTCAAAGTAAAAGCTGAAAGCAAATATTTTTAAAAGTATTAAAAACACTAGCACAGATTAAAACAAAAATACCTTAAAAAAATACAAAAAATATCATCGAAAGACAAAGAAATTTCTGAAAGGAATTCCGCAACAAAAAATAAAAAACAAATAGTTTGATAGGATTAGGTTAGGTGGGCAGGGCGTAAACGAAGGAAATCCATAATTCCACCTGAAGACATAGCTGCTCATTGTGAATGTATTTTGTGAGTGCTAAATGGAAACGCATGAACCATTGCCTGCTATGTCGGATGCAATTAAGGAGGTTTCATTTTTTGATATCCATTACATCTGCCAGGCTATGGGAATGGCTATGGACCACAATATTTGGTAAAGTAACATTTATTTCTTGAAGAGAAACTTCTTAGACGTCGATGGGCGAGCGATACATGGAGAGTATCTCTTTCAAGGCCTTGCATCATTTTGGGCATTTTCGTTCCACGAGAGAGAGAAAAGGATATAACGTAGAGGAAATAGAAGAGAGAGAGCTACATATGTATATAATCTGGCGCGTACACCCTTTTTGGGTGTTTGCGGCATGAGCTCTTCCTCCTATTTGTAGTGTTCGCATCATTGATGTTGTTCTGTAAGTGCTTCATTCAGGTTTGATAGTTGAGGGACATACAGTAATCAGCAGATTATCGTCTGGTATTGTTTCATGAAGTTCACTCAATAGAACAACACTCGGCCAGGTTTCGCCAAATTACCTGCCGAGGGGCGACCATCTATTAGAAGTAACTGGTGTTTCATCTTAATCTAACCGTTGGCGTTTGCACATGTGAATTCTCATCACCAGTAACGATCACGGTTCAACAACCTTTCATTTTCAAGCCGTTGCAGCAGCTGAGATACCCTATATTTACTCTCTGCTGATACGGTTGGCAAGGCAAGTTTATGCGGAACCTATTTTCCCAGCTCGTTGATAACCTTTCCCAATCTGAAATCACAGTGCCTGTGAGCTGTTCCATGGCGCTTGAATTTAACCTCTGAGCTGTCAAACTCGTACTGTCAATATATTGGCTCAGCTTCCTACGAGTTCGAGCATGGCGTTGTAGTTAAATACTTCAGTGCCGACCAGCTTGAGGGCATTCTCCACGTCGCAGTTACCACTTCGGTTTTTTGGTGCCTACTTTTTGGCGCTTATTTCCGTTTCCTGGCTAGTGCTTGTGCGCACTATAAAGTGCCATCTATTCCGGCGTCGGATTTATTGGCATTGCCTTGTGGTATATTGTGCCGTTACTGCCGTCCTGGAATCGCTGCGTTTGTGCGAGTGATAAACGCTCGGAGTAGTGCGCGTTGTTGTCACGGTTTGTGTCCGGCGTTTACCTACACCGGCTGACCCTTCTTCGTTTTTTTAGCAAATTTTGTCTATTTGTATTCTCTGCAAATGTTGTGAATTTATTTAGATATATATTCTTTGTCTCTCTCTCTCTCATTCCCTGTCGGGTCTCTTTCTCTCTCTCATTCCCTATCGTGTCTATTTGTGTGCCTTGAAAGTTTCACTTCTGTTATGTCTTCTACGCTATGGAATTAATGTAGCAATTGCCGGAATAAGATCAAACGTATGCGCGAAGACTTAAAGCATTTTTAGAAGATAATACAAAAATTTCTGGATTGAAGTAACGCTCGTCCTTAGTAATGCAAAAAAAAAAATTACCAGCTAATTTTTACAAGCCTTTCTTGGGGCCTGTTTTATGTGTACTATCAAGAAAAATTTGAAAATGCTTTAGAAGTTTGCGCTATATTCTCAATTTTTAGTCTAAAATTACATATAAGACGGTGTTTTTAGATAGGCAACACTGAATTTGGCCTTGAGCAACACAAGATCAGCTGTAGAGCTCAGCAACTCAATGAGCTCATTAAACCGATTAAACATAGAAAATCGTGCAATAGACCCTCACATCGAAGCTATCATCCAAACTGATTTTCAGCTTAGTTAATTCACATAAACTTAGTCTAAGAAAATTCAAATTTCTTACAGGCTCTAGGCAAATAAAAAGTTTATTAGCAAAAGTACTAAAACTTTCTTACAAAAACTTAGTAAAGTAAAAGTTTAAAAATAAGAGCTGGTGTTTCAAACCTGTGCAGTTCTGGATGGTAGTCGATCAGCAAGCAATCCATATAATATA
>JAYXIM010036671.1:0-66372 GCA_037575425.1 Anastrepha fraterculus | reverse complement strand
TAATTTTTTATAACTTCCATAATTTTTTTTGTTGTTTTTTTTATGCACTTTATTCCATATACGGTGTGTGTCAGAAAAAAGAAACCGCGATTAGTCATGAAGTAGAAGAGAAAAAAAAAATTTTTTTTATATGAAAGTATGTACAAAACTACTAGTCGCAATTACTCAGTAAGCCGTGTAGACTTCAGCGTTGTCGAGTATGACCTGGCTTCTTCTTCATGCTTTGAACCTGCTTTTCTGGGTAGCTCGTCTGAGAGTATGGGACGGTAGGATATGTTCGCCTACTTCAGTCGGCGTTCAATGGTGTTGTTACTCACTTCTATTCCCTTTTAAGCAGGAACTGATCGTGTTTGGCGTAGTCACAATGAAGAGTCCCGCTTAAAAAGTTGGACGATCACTTTATCCTGCTTTTTTGTCGTCACTCGCTTCAAGCCGCGCTCGGAAAAGTCATCAACATTTTTGTACACTTTATATCGCTGATTCCACATCACAACAAACTTTTTTGATTTTTTACTCACTTTTGCATCCGCGGCGTAAGATAATTTCGGCCCTTTAGAATGCGTGCATAAAAATACCGCCTCAAGACGCTTCGCGTACTTCTCACTCATTTTTGTTTGGTTGCGTTTACGAGAAAGTTTCGAACGGCACTAACCTGCGTTAGCACTGGCGTCGTAGCCCTTGAGTGCGACTATTTCGCAGCAAAAAGTAGAACGAAATATATTTTGAAATTACATGAAAAAACCCGGTTTTTTTTCTTCTGACACAGACTCTAAAAGCGAATTTCATGTGGAAAATAGTGCGTAAGACTGTTTGTAAAAAAGGAAAAGACAAAAACTAAAAAAATCAACGCAAGTTTTTATAAACTGCATCAGAAAATCACTGCAAGAGGGGTAATTGTTTTAAATAAACTTGATTATTAAACCTAAAAACCGTCGCTTAAAACGCTGCCTAAATGTTCGAATTTTTTTTTTATTTAGATAAAAAGTTCAAAAATTAGGTAAGAAATTTTTTGAAGTTTTCAGTTTCGCACAAAGTTGGAAAGTTTGACTTAAATGGTTTTGCTTAAAGAATAAACTAAAGAAATAAAGAGTTTGCTCAAAAAAGAAACAATAAAAATATTGTAAGCTTGCAAATATTATTGTATAAAAAAAATCACCATAAACTCAGTAATGATGGCCAGTGTACAAGCTAAAGTAGCCGGGTTGTGACGAAGCTTAACAAAAAAAAACGAATGAGGCCCGTCTTTATTCGTTCCTGAATTTTCTACAACTCACTTGACAAATTATCTTGATTCTCAAATTAAGAGTAAAAACTAAGCCCGCGTGCTTCCAACGTGACCGGTGTTTCACTAATTAGGCGTTCCAGTCGCTGCTCTGGAATTTATTCAACAACTTTTTGGTTGCGCGTGTGAAGTGTTGAGTTACCATCATCTTTTTGTTGTGTTCTGAGAAATATTGCTTTGGCTTATGTATATAAGTAAATATGTATTCGTAAATATAAGCACTAAAACATCTTGACTGAAAAATATGAACTTTGCCGCATACAGTTGAATTTTATGTATCTGACTTTTTAGGCAAAATCATTTAGAACTTTTTACTCCTATACATATATAAAGGGTGATGAATTTAGAGGTAACGGATATTAAATTGAAATAAAACAACGAAAATGCAAATTGATTGAGCACTCTTTATTATTTTTGTGTAGAACCGTTCATGTCATTTAAAGATTTCAGGTTTTTTAAAGATTTTTTTTTATCCTGGTTGACTCCTCTCGGTAGCATAGGGCAAGACTTTTCCATCGTAGGAGGTTCTTTGCTGACCGTCTTGTTGAAACGAAATGTTCTAGAGATTACGAGCTTCAATTATCATTAATGCCTAAATAATCATTATCGTTTATCATGACGCAATTGCATTCCCCCTTCGCTGTTATTGAATCACTTTGCGTTGGTCTTCCGCCAAATAAGGCAATTTTTTTTATTGACGTAGCCACTAAGCCAAAAATGGTTCTCATTGCTGTACACCATAAGTTGACCTGAGCGCGTGATGAACACTTTCCACAGAGCGTCGATTTTCGTAATAAAATTTTACTATTTGTGAACGTTGTTGCAAAGTAAGTCTTCCCATAAAAGAAAATCTATGAATACTGAAAAAAGCTTTTCTGCATTTTATTCAACATTTTTCTGCAAGCTTTTTTCTGCATTTTATTCAACATTTTTTCAATTTCAGACTTACTCAATTTAAACTATGGAAATATACATAATTAAACAAGGCGTTAAAGTTATTCAGGCTTATTATGAAAACGGGCGATCAAATCAAAATGCATATCGCGCACTTCGTGATTTTTCCGGTCAATTTATCAATTCAAATGTGCGTACAATCGGAAAAATTTTGCAAAAGTTTGCGCAAACCGGGTCTGTAGGAGATGTGAAAACACCAGTGCATGCTCGTACAGCTCGTACTGCAGAAAATACTGCTGCTGTTTGCGATAGTGTTGTTGAAGAACCGTCCACCTCAACTCGTCGTCGTGCCCAACAATTGCACCTCTCACGCTCGTCCTTGATGAACATTATATCACACAGAATTGCATTTACACGCTTACAAGGTGCAACTGACTCAAGAACTAAAGCCTCTTGACCATTTCAAGCGTAGTCAATGGTCAGAATGGTGGCAGGAAATGGCAACAGTGAATGACCAATTTTCGAAGAAAATCATCTTCAGTGGTGAGGCACATTTTCACCTCAGTGGATTCGTCAATAAGGAGAATTGCCGCATTTGGGCGAATGATAATCCAAGAGTGATTGCCGAAAAACAAATGCACTCACAAATAGTGACTGTTAGGTGCGGTTTATGGGCAGGCGGCATCATTGGGCCGTACTTTTTCCAAAATGAGGCCGGTCAGGCAGTTACTGTGAATAGTATTCCCTATCGTGAGATGATAACGAACTTTTGATGGCCCGAATTGGAAGATATGGATGTGGACGATATGTGGTTTCAACAGGACGGTGCCACTTGTCACACAGCCAACGAAGCAATAGCTCTTTTGCGCGAAAAATTTGATGGCCGAATAATCTCACGTCGCGGCGATGTCAATTGGCCGCCAAGATCTTGTGATTTGACACCGTTGGGCTTCTTTCTTTGGGTTATTTGAAAGAAAAGGTGTACGTCGGTAAGCCATCAACAATTCGAGAGCTAAAGGATGAGATAATTCGGCACATTAACGGCATAAACCCTCAATTATGCCTCAGCGTCATCGAAAATTTTGACCATCGTATGGAGGTGTGCCGCCGAGGTCGTGGCGGCTATTTGGCCAATATTTTATTCTTTACGTAATTGAACTACACTAGTATTATCATAGTAAAGAGAAATGACAACAATTTAAAAAAAAATTTTATTTGATTTAAAATCAGCATCGGCCCTTGAAACTTAACCACCCTTTACATTTTTTCACTTTTTTACCTCAACTGCTGTTAAGAAATATTCAGCTGCCACATAAGTAGCGTGAACTGCTAACAAAAATTGTAATAACTTTGTGGTGCACCCAACATTTGAAAACTACACAAGCAGTTTTTATTTTTCCTTAATTTCCTCCATAAAATATGACTGTGCAAAACTTTTATTTTCCGTGTAACATGATACTTTTCTTAAAACCTCTCAAAAGACGGATTCATAAATAATTCAACATTTCGCAGGCAATTCCGTGACAGAGTGTCACACACCAACACGAAGCGGCAATGCATATGTATGTGTGTAGCAAACTGGAGTGGAATTTGTTAGCACACTTACAGGCGCGTAGTCTAGCACATTTCCATATTAATCATTTTCCATTGCCATCTACCTACTTTAGCTTACTCCGCGTCTCGCCGCTGTGCCATTACTTTATGGCTCTATGTCTTCATCAGCCTTTTTTTTGTAATAAATAGTTTCTTTATTGCTACAATTTTATCGATTTGTTGGTTTACTTTCGTTCATTTTTTTGTTTGTCTCTTCCCGTTTTGCGCCACTGGTGTTTGGCTCATCCACAACTCCATGCTTTTATATGTAATTGTACGCCCCTCTTCTACTGCTCCGCCCATAGTTTGCTATTTCCGTGCTAAGCGGTTTTTTGTCGACTAAGTCTTGGCGCTGTCGCACAATTTACGTATAGTGGCGCCCTGCTTATTTTTTTTCTTCTTCGTTTCTGTATGAGAATATCGGAAAATTGCTTTTATATGTTGGCAAAAGTTCGAGTGTGTGTGCGCGTTTGTGTGTGACTGGCTGAGTGCTTTGATGTCGAGCGTGCATTTGCGTGCGCTTTTTGGGCTGAACTGGTGCTGGTTTGGTGACATTTCTTCCGAGAATTGCTTTTACTTATTTTAAAAACTTATTCTTGATGTATTTTCGGTAGCTCAGATATTATTATTGGCACATTTTTATGATTTAGTTTAGTTTATACAACAGATTTTATTATTATTACTATTTAATTTTTCTTCGGTTGGGGGCAACATTAGGAAACTGTATTTTGCTTCTGTTTTATCGCATTTTGCTTCGTTCGTATATCCGCTTAAGAAAACTCAAACTTAGAAAATATGGAAGTCAAATCAATTTGTTATGTGGCACAAAAATAATCACCGTATCGAAAGATTTTCTTAATTTCTACAAATGGCGTCGTAGGTCATTCATATTTGAGACAGCTGCAGTATGCAAACAGATAAGCAATGGAACGCGTAAAGGTCAAAATTAAGATTTTCATCATTCAAACTCACTTTTTTTAGTAAAAAAGTTATTCAAAAACAAAATAGGGTGGCTAATATTGTGCCACCTTGGATTAAATAACACATTTTTGAAGAAACTTTTAACGCACATATTTAGTTTTTTTCTTCCTGTATTCACAATCAATAATATTAAATCTTCAATCATTACTTCAATCCAGTGGCGCATCAACTGGTGCATTTTCAAGTTCGAATCACCCCTTCTAAGTCGAAAACCGGTATTTTGTGTTAACCCAGAGTTAATAGGCATACTGAGGCACAGTTTTTACTTAACTTTCATGAAAGCAAAATCTTCAGAACATTTACTATGTGTGAAGGCTGTCACGGTGCCCTACTCATGCAAACAAAGTATGTTTAAAATGGGTTCTAGCCTAAAAAATAGTGCACTGGCTATATACAGCTATTGTCAGACCAATTATGGCCTACGAAGTTCTTGTCGGGTGGCCCACTTCTTGATAAGAAAACGTCAATCAAGGGACTAAAAAGTATTCAAAGGGCGGCAAGCCTCAGTATTACTGCGACGCTCAAAACAACGCCAACTTCAGCTCTAAATGTTATGCAGCATTTACTGCCAATTGAGCTAAATTGAAGCCGCCAAATCGGCGCTAAGATTAAGGGAATCGTCGAGTCTCCTTAAATTAAGTGTTTGGAATCTAAGAATCGTAGTAAGTATCCTATCTGGGCACTGTTTAATAGAAAGATATACCACTGGATTAGAAGCACCATCCAATGACTATTGCAGAAGCTGTCAGCATATAGAACAGGAAGAGGCAATCCAGCACCTTCTTTGCAGGTGCATGACTCTGTGTAGAAGAAGGTTGAGAATGATTGAACTCGCTTTTTTGGACAACAATTTCAATATTCAGTTTTATAGGTTTGGTATATCCGCTTCACCACACTGTTCTACCTACCCAAAGTAGTTTGAAGACGCGCAGCACGTACTTTTTCTATTTCCAAGATTCGCAAGAGAACGTGAGGAGTTAGCCACGATCCTTGGAAGGCAGTCAAGTGGGTCAAATTTAACTGGGAATGCAAGTTTGCCAAGCCAGTATTGAGTACGCTATTCAAGCAGGACAAAGAAATTCTTACAATAGAGCTGTTTCAATAGCGGTAGCCAGGGCTTAATAATATCAAGGCTATGATCACACCGAACTTCCCGACAAGTGCTGAATTGAACACTCAGACGTACCGATGACAATTACAGACGCTTGAGTTAACGACTCACGACCATATCATACGCAGACAAGAGGGTCATGCACATGACATTACCGCACACTTTCGAAGTGCCATCTGCTTCATAACGAAACTCCATTACTTTCACAACTATCAGTGACGTATAACCTCCACACGTCCTAGGTAGACGATGTAGTGCAAATGCGGTCCCGGGGTGGTAGTCAACAGAAGAGGGGAGGTCTGTTTTAGTAGGGACGTCATTGGTGCGACGGCATCTATCGACACGTTTCTGACATTTTTAAGAGAGGGGTAGACTTCCCAAAAAAAAAAAACACACAAAACAAAATTGATACTATAGCCAGCTTTTTAATGAACCAAGTAGAGCGAAAATAAATAAAAATTGGATAGTTTCGGTGGTATCACAAGTGCCTCTAACTAGCCTAGGTGCGTCGAAGAACAATCACTTAACCTAACCTAACATAACGTACCCATTACATTAAATTTAGCGATTCGGATAAAATGCCAGAAGTGGATGTTATCGATCTTATGAATAAAAAAATCTCCATGATTGGGACAATTGAGAGACCACAGGCTCCAAATAAGAGTAAAGAAAAATCCAGCAACAAACGCTCCAAAGTTAACTGAAATGGCCAAAGAGGACTGAGGTAAGACTAACCATCCAAAAACTGTGCGAAAAATAATGAAGGAACCAAATTTAAATGGTAGAATAGTTCGTAATAAATCTTTCAAAACCTCAAAATTTGTGAGCTTCTATAAAACTCGACGGTGGCAACGTTATGGTTTGGCCATGCATGTCATCAAATGGAGCTAAAAGTTTAACCGTTATCGAAAAAATAATGAACAAATATTTTTATTTAAAACATCTGCAAGAAAATTTAGTTCAAAGCGCTAGAAAATTACAAATTGAAGATGACTTTCGCCTTTATTAAGATTATGACACTAAGCACATGTCACATATAATACAAATACATCGAAAAATTGTCGTCGGTTTTCGAGGCATAACAAATCTGATCTCAAACAGGCGATACTTGAAAAGTGGAACCACACTGATCCAGAATACACAAAAAAATTGGTTGAGTTCATGCCACATAGATTTCAAGCTGTAATTGATAATAAAGGATACCCAAAAAAGTACTAAATACCTTAAAATTTGAGAAATTAGAAATAATTAGTTGATATTTTCTAACTGCATCATTTAAGCTGCGGCGTTAATCCTCTGTCTGATTTTTTGTTTTTTTGTATTACAAAGAATTGAATGGGGAGTGGACACTTTTTTGTATTTTATGATAAGATGTTAAGTAAAACAAACTAACTAAAATATCTGCATACTCTGTCCATTTTCGCAAAAATTTTGAACACTTTACAAAACAATCGTATCTGTATCAAATAAGGTGTGAATGACTTTAAATAACTGGGCTTTTTTATTCTGCTGTGAATGTCAAAGGCGGCACTGTAAAGCAAAGCACATTGTAAATATTTGCACAGAATGAATAAATAAAAATACAATTTTTTTTAATTTCCCATAAAAATCCAAAGTGTATAAAAAATATATATAAATAGATAGTGAACTTTATTTAAGGCTCGATCTAGGCTAAAAATTACTTTCATTCTTATTTCCGGCTTGCCTTTAAAGCTAAAGGGTTTTCCAATAACAGGTGTTATTTTGAATAGCCCGCTATTTCGGTAGATGTCACTTTTGAAGCTATCATTTTTTGATATTAGACAAGCAGAAGCTACGCCATTAATAAAAAGGGATGATGCACGCTTAACTAACGCGATGAAATCATTAAAATCCACTATAAAAATGCTGAAAATTCGGCAGAGACGGTTCTTAAAACTCGAACATTTTTGGGTCATCGTGAAGCACCTTGTCGGACTGCAATACAGAAATTGGTGAAAAAATTCAAGCTGTTGGGTAAAATTATTGATGTGAAGAATAAAACCGCTGCAAGTCACTCAAGAACAGCCGAAAATACTGATGTTGTAGCCGAAAGTGTTGAAGAAAACCCAGGTTTGTCCATTACTCGTCGTTCTTTGGAATTAGGCATTCCACAAACGTCATTACACCGTATTTTGCATAAAGATTTGGGTCTGAAGGCTTATAAAGTCCGGTTGACGTAAGAACTCAAGCCGGCCGATCATCAACAACGTTGTGTCTTTGCTGATTGGGTCGTTAAATGCATGAAAATGATACGGAATTCCATCGAAAAACCATCTTGAGTGATGAGACCCATTTCCACCTCGGTGGCTTGGTCAACAAGCAAAATTGTCAGATCTGGGGCTCAGAAAATCCAAGAGTTAACAGAGTGAAAAACCTCTCTATCCTCAACGTGTGACTGTTTGGTGCGGTTTATGATCGGGCGGAGTCATTCTCTTATTGGAAAACCCTTTATAATGCCCTACTAAATCCCTCCATGCCTAATTTGGCTTAAGGATTAAAGCGAAATTTCTATACAGACAAAATCATCAATCAAACCATCAAATATGGTATGGCTAAATAGTAGTGTGAGACTTAAATTCCTGAACAATATGAAATTAATATAAACATCTGACTTGAGTTGCACATGCACCCTTCGTTCCGCTAAGATGTTTACTTTTTTCTTGCTCTCGATTTTTAACTAGAAATATTTTTCAGGCTTTATTGCTCAATACACTTATTGTATGCATGTAATTTCTTGTCTTCTTCTCAAAATTCTTCGCCATTCCCTCAACATTTGCATTGCCTTTCTTCATCCCCGTTCAATATACAAATTTTGCTTTCGTTCTGAACTTCCACTTGATTGCATTCCAATATAAAATTTATCCTACACCCGCGTAAACTCACAAAATATTTTATAAAAGCTTACGCTAAAAATACATGCAATTCTTGGGAAGCAGCTTTTTAGTACACTTGATGGAAGAAGACGTTTGTGGACGGTAAAATGGAGGTACTACTAAAGTCAAATTCAAATTCAAATTCAATCACTTACCACAGCAATTTTTCAATATGGCCAAATAAATACGGCCGGACATTTTTCGTGTCACTTATTGGCATAAAAGCCAAATATAAATGTGCAACAAAGGGTCCATAATGACCGAAGAGAATGGATGGAGCGAATGGAGCAAACTGAGCGTACAAGCAAACAAACAAACAAATAAATAAGCCGCAACAGAGAAGCTGAGCAAAAGAATGTGAGGTGGAAGATTAGAAGATGGTTGATTGAAAATTGCTGTAAGTAAATTGAAAAGAAAATTTAAATTCATTTGCATTACAACAATGAAAGCTGGTATACAACTCGTATAAAGGAAAATAACAAAGAAGAAGAGCAACAAAGCAAGGAATTTCAGCACGAGCAACAGCAAACTCGTGTTAGCAAAAACTTTTTGAGGATGAAAAGGGGAAGATGTGTGATACCAGAATATAGATATAAGAACAGTGGTCCCTATTTTTATTATTATTTTTATTTTTATCTAAATTTTTTTTTTAATTTATTGCTATTATTTTCGACTTATTATTAATTATTTATTTTTATTTTTCATTTGTTATCTATTTTTAGTTTTTATTTATTTTTATTTTTTATTTATTTTTATTTACTATTCACTTTTATTTATTTTTTATTTATTGTTTATTATGTATTTTTTTATTGTTCTTTATTATTTATTTATTTTAATTTAATGTTTAGTATTTATTATTTTTGCTCTATTATTTATTTTTATTACTTATTTTTTTTTTTGTATCATTTACTTTTTAGTTTAGTATTTATTATTTTTGCTCTATTATTTATTTTTATTTTTTAATATTTTAGTCATCTTTATTTTTATTCTTGTTTTGAATTTATTGTTTATTATTTATTATATCATATTTGATTTATTATTTATTTTTATTTTTTGTTTTTAATTTATTGTTTGTTATATATTATTTTTGTTTCATTTTTAATTAATTATTTTTTTTTCATTTATTATTTATTATTTGTTACATATTGTTTATTATTTTTTTCTTATTTAATATTTATTCTTTATTTTGTTTTTAACTTTTTATTGTGATTTATTATTTATTTTTACTTTTTTTAATTATTATTTATCATATATTATTTACTTTTATTTTAATTTTTTTTATTTATTGTTTATTATTTATTACTATCGAATCATTTTTTTTTATTTATTATTCCTTCTTATTTTTATTTTATTTTTTTTTTTAACTTATAATTAATTATTTTTGATTAATTATATTTTATTCAATAATTGTTTATTACTTACCATTTATTATTTTGGATTTGTTACTATTTTTATTTATTTATTTATTATTTATTTTTATTTTTATTATTTATTTTTTTCCTTTTTTTGATTTATTATTTATTTTTATTTTTGATTCTCTTTTTTTTCATTTATTATTCATTTTTTTCTAACTTATTGTTTGGTTGGTTGGTTGCTTGCTTTAAGGGTGACCCCGCATCGGAGTGCCACATAGACCGCAAGTTGGGACCGTTGTGTTGCCCTAGAGCTCATTATATTATATGATTTCCCCACATTACCGAGATTTCGGATACCGGATTCGATGAAAGGCAAACAAAAAATGTATAAGAGATTTTTGAGTGCTGTTTACGTACTGGATTTCTGCATACTATAAAATACAAATGAGTTTTTCGACGAAGCTTTTCAGCTCCTTGTAGACATTGGTGACAATCTCTCTTCGCTGTGAGTAGATCGGCTCCGGTTGGTTGGTTGACTAAAATGTTCCCAGGCATAGTAAGTGGTTTTTTGAAAAATGATTCCACAGTCGAACGAGTAGTAAATTGAGAAATAACGGCTGGACCAATTTGTTCGATAAAGTCGTTAGATGTCCAATCGAAGGTGAAATTGTTTAAATTCTTTTTTTCGTCCTGTTCGCTGATCATTTTTAAAAGGTGATATCCATAGATCGATAGACAACTAAATTTTAGGAAGCTACCTGAAAGCTCAAGTCATTGTATATATAAAAAAATATGTTATATTCACGTCCAAAGTCGAAAAAGGCCTGACCAGGTTCGCTGTTCCAACGGTGGGTTAAAGCAAAAAATTTACAAATTCATAATAAAGGGAAATTTATTTCATTTTCAGTGCTAATTGAAAGACAAAAAATTCAGAAACAAATCCGATTACTTCACAAACGTTTTTCTGGTTCAATCACTGGATTCTTAAATAATTAAGGACACAATTTATAGTTTCAACACTAATTTATTGCACGGTTAGGCAAACATATTTCAACCACTCTTCATTTCAACTCTCTCTTTACGACGGTATCAGCTATAACTGTGGCAGGCGAATCGGACCATAAATACGCTTTTTAGATACATTTCGACGCCAGCGCCATCCATCAAGTAAATTTCAGAACAAATATTTTCCTTTGTGCTGCTAACAATTGTTTCGAATCGACCACAGGACCACCTATCGAAAAAGCCTGCGATTTTCATCTAACTAGCTTGAAGGTAAACTTATTTGTTTGACTATACGAACGTCCTAAGCCATTCATCTGATGGCGATGAAATTTTCGTGAGCTTTTGTTAGTTTATCTAGAACTGCTAGTTTATTTTTTCCCGGTAGATGGCTGTAGTGATATCTCGTAAAGTACATATCTAACAATAGACTTCTCTTTTTCGCCACGACTTAGCAAGTGGCGAATAGATGAAGCAAATGAAAATATGTTGGCAGCGCGGGAAGAAAACTGCCTTAAATTACATGCGTTGGTAAGACGGTTCGGCCTAATGAGCTATAGCCATACTCGCTAGTAGTGAATCTTACTCGTTGACTTTGGTGTTGCTCTCTCATGCAAATTTTTCGTCAAGTTAATCGAGCATAGAGATAGCGAGCGGAGAAATAGCGAAAAGAAGAAGCCTTGTTTGAAGTTTATGCTCGTTGTAAAGGTGATATTTCACACTAAAGAAAAATTACTATACTGTTTTTTGTTTGTTCCATTCAGTTGTGAGTTACAGGGTGTTAACAATGGTAGCAGTCGTAGCATCGCGCAGGAGGTAAATATCGACCAGGAAAGAGTTCTAAGCCACTTGCGCGAAACTTTTACCCGAAACTAATGGATTTATTTTTCTCCAAACAATATTATACATACTTAAAAAATATAGAAAATAAATTTCCAAATTTTTAGATAAAAAATTTTGAAAAATTTTTATAAAAAAATTCCACGAATTTGCTTTACTATTTACTGAAATATGTTAGTTTTGTGCGTTTTTGAAAATTACCGTTATGTGGGATTGAGTGCTTAGTGTTCTATTTCGCTCATTTTCATCACCAACCTATTTTCGATCACGGACCATATACGCAGCAAGATAAATAATTTTCGTGTTAAGTGGGAGTGCGAATGGATAAAAAGACTAACGGGCGTATAGATGCGACTAAATTGATTCTGCTCAATGTTCTGGACATTTTTATTTGCATATTTATATCTTACAGTTTTTCATTTGCAACAACTGTTAAGTGGACTAAGTTATTGCACCCTTGTGCGATAGATCAAACGCATATAAATCATAGAAAAAAATATTTAAAAAATACGCACAAAAATGCAAAAAGGAAACAACTTTTGTGCGTAAAGTTAATGCCGAGATGATTGCCAACACCCCCGGGTAAATCAAAAAATTTTGAAATTCATGACCAAACAGGGATTTCGCATAAAAGCAAAAACAGTTCCCCAGCGTATGAAGGAGTAGAAGCAGTAAAGTGAGGCATAGAACATGAATGGAATTTTTAAAATTGTATCGAGTTTAAACGTATTTTTATTGATAAAAGCTTGTGCTTATGTGTATATGTATTTGTATGTGTGTATGCCTGTGTGTGTGCGTCTGTACAGGACTCAAATAAGCACAAAACGAAAATCACTTGCAATAACTGGCTGCTAGTCAGTCTGCCAAGCAGCGGGTGTACAGGCAGTGAGGGTGGATGAGGGAGGCTGCCCACCAAGGCACCAAGTCACGCACAAACCAATCGAAAAGTATACATAAACATGTGCGTCGCGCCGCTATCGAGTTCCATTTTGAAAATATGCCTCCATATAAGCAAAAAATTAAATAAGCCGTTACGAGATGCCTAACTAAATACGGCAGCACGTGTCTGTTTCGCCTTTTCTTGTTTCTTGAGTGAGCAGTTAATGCCAAATGTTTCCGAATGTGGGATATTCGCGACGCGTCCTATATTCACAATCAGCCAAAAAGAATGTCTGGGCATATGCCACCGAATAGCACTTAAGTGTACAAGTAGGGAGCGACTTTATGGGGCAGGAGAACTGAGCGAGAATTTACAAAATGAGCCAAAGAGTGGCATTAAATTCCCTTCCTTCTTTTAAAGATTTTTTGTTTTTAGTTTGCGCCATCTAAAGTTGCTTGTGATTTGGAAAATACGTCTTTATTTTGGACAAATATGCATGACTAAGAAAGTTGCGGCGTAAAACAGATATACAAACGCACACAAAGTAGCTCTAAATTCGTTTAATTTTATTTCTGGAGTACATCGATGTTTGAGACCGAACCGAAGCGAATTGAACTACTGCCAATTTCAGCTGAAGTCAAACGGAAACCGAAGCAAACATTTTAAAGGATACAAGTATTAAACTCAAGAAAGGTACAAAAGTCTCAATCGCATTAATTCCAACTTCAAATATATACCTATGTTTGTAAAAGTAACAAAAACAAAAAACAAATTTGCAAGCAATAATTATTGAACACAAGGTTAGGTTAGATTGAAGCGATTGTGCTGTGGGACACACTCAGGCTCATAGCCCACAGGCCGCGTGGGGAGCTCTCCCTATTTCTCCTAAAACCATTGTGTGCTTTTCAAAAATTTTAGAATACCTCCTATTTCTTCAAAATTGAAATCTTTCAATTCGTTAGAAAATTGTCTGCCTAGAATAGCAAATCTCCGTCTGGATAGAGCAGGACAATGGCACAGAGGTTGTAAGATTGTCTCTTCCTCTTCCTCATCAAGATAACTTCTACAGAAGTCATGTGCTGGCACACCCATCCTTTAGGCGTACCTACCTATTAGACAGTGTCCCGTTATGACTGAAATCAGTGTGCTAGCATTGAGAGTCGGCCACAGTTGATGGGCGATTTTGCAGGTGGCTTCATTACGCCATCTTTCGTTTGCTTTCCTTACAATTTCTTCAAGGATAAGTAGCTTACATGTTTGTAAGGGTATGCCTATGCCATTGTCTATGTACTCATCGGTCAACTTGGTGTCGAGTCTCGCTAGTTCATCGGCTCTACAGTTACCCTCAATGTCGCGATGGCCAGGAACCCATATTATCCTCAGGCGAAATGACTCAGCCATCTCGTTAAGATATGTGCGGCATTTCATGGCTACCTTGGAGGTTGTCGACTGCTTTGTGAGGGATTTTATCGCCACCTGGCTATCTGTGAAAATGTAGATGTCATTTCCTGATATCGCATCACACAGCGCAAGTGTCTTGGCATTCGTTATTGTCATCAGTTCAGCCTGAAAGACACTACAGTAGTCGGGGAGCCGAAAACTGAAGGTGATCCCCAGATGCACGGAATATACACCTCCGCCCACCCTGCCCTCGAGCTTTGAGCCCTCTGAGTATACACGGATAGACTCGCCCTGTCTTACATCGTCCCGTTCCCACTCTTCCCTTGAGGGTAGGAGGGTCGTGAACGATGTAATGGCAAGTGTGGGTGGGAGTGCATAGTCCACCAATCCGGGAATCTCCGAAGTGCCAGCTATGATTTTGCCGTGACCGTAGCTCTTATTTGACCACTTACTTAGAGTGTTCAGCCTTATTGCCGGCAGGAAGTTTAATGTCGCATATAATGCTGTCGATGGTATGGTTGACATCGCGCCAGTTATGAGAACAGATGCTAGTGTCTGAACCATGCCATGTTGTTTGATGTTCCCCCCCTCTCAAGGGCATTCCACCATATTACAATACCATAGTAGAGAATAGGCCTTACCACTGCTGTGTACAGCCAGTGCATCATTCTGGGTTCCATATCCCCATCTATTTCCAATTAGCCTTTCGCAGGAGTACAACGCCATCATAGATTTGCGTACTCTATCTGCGACTGTGAGACCCCAATTTAGGTTCCTATCCAGTACAAGTCCTAGATATTTCGCCTTTCTGTTACTCTAAGTAGTTTCCCTCCTTGGAATATGTTTTTAAGAGCAGATGGTTTATGTTTTCTGCTAAATAGTATCAGATCCGTTTTTTCGGGACTTACTTCAAGTCCTCGACTTTTACACCAAAGCGATAGTCTGTTGCGGGATCTTTGTTGAAGATCGCATAAAGTTGGAAGGTGCTTCCCCGAGATTGCTATAACAATATCATCGGCATATGAGATTTGAACACTTACAGTTGAATAGTTTCATATTCTAATCTAAAAACCAAAGCTTATTGGTATAGAGCTGACTTGCAGCACTGTTCAAAAACTACACTTAATGCAGGAGGAAATGAAAAAAAAAATTGGTTCGATACCCTTATTCAAAAAAAGCTGCAAAATCTAAAAATTGATACATTTTGTGAACAAAAAATTTTAAGGAAATGTTCAGTTAAAACTCGACTATTTCTTAGTCAAAGCCGCACTCTAGCCAAACTGCACTTTTCTGGGCTTAGCTGGGCGAAGCCGTTGCCGAATTTTGATCCTTCTCTATAATATTCGTAATTTCTATAAAATTCGTATGTTTTCATGTATGACTTTGAATATTTAGACAGCTCTATTTAAGATCATCACGTTGTTGACGTGACTGTCCGGATTGAACCTTAGGATTCCTCAGTAGCTTCAATGAAGCAATTAGATCATTTTCAGCCATCTTCCAGCTTTTTAGTCCAAAGGTTTTGGCGTTGTCATAAGTTAAGTGAACCCAGGTTTTACTTGTGAGACCGTTTTTATAATTTAGTGAATATATTTTATTGAGTAATCTTTTTTGAACTTAAAACTACTTTTCATTAAGATAAAAAATAGATATAGTAATATGAAACATTAAATAATAAATAAATTAAAAAGTGCGTGTAGCGTAGTAGACATAATAGAAGTGAAACCTTCAAGGCAGACAAAGAAAGAGGGAGAGACCCGAGAGAGATTGAGAGAGAGAGAGAGAAAGAATATGTATCTAAATAAATTCACAACATTTGCGGAGAATACAAATAGACAAAATTTACAAAAAACGGAGAAGGGTCGACCGGTGTAGGTAAACGCCGGACAAAAATCGGGGGAACAACGCGCACTACTCCGAGCGTTTATCACCCGCACAAACGCTGCGATTCCAGGACCGCAGACGCGGCTCAAATTACCGCAAGGCAATACCAATAAATCCGACGCCGGAATGGATGTACGCACAAGCACTAGCCAGGAAACGGAAGTTAGCGTCAAAAAGTAGGCACCAACAAAATTGGGACCAAGAAACGTCCCAAACAGTGGGCACCAAGGAAATATAACGCCATAAAGTATGCACTAAAAATATATTTCCTAAAAGTTTACACAAACAAACAAGCGCCAGAAAGTGGGCAGTGTTATTTCCCACTAGAAATTAGCAATTACAAGGAAAAACTCAGGAGAAATAGCCTAAAGTGTATCCAAGATATACCTAAGGTATAGCTCTCTCTCTCCTTTTCCTCTACGTTGTATCTGTTTTCTCTCTCGTGGAACGAAAATGCCAAAAACGTTGCATGGCCTTGAAATTTTACTCTCCATTCTCGCTCGCCCATCGACGCCTAAGAAGTTTCACTTCAAAAATTGTAATTAGATTCGCGGTGGTCGTGCAGACCAACTACCACCATACCCTAACCTAATCAATGATGCAAAAATACTTAAGATACTCTCTACCTCTTCCCTCTTGTAAAGGAAAGTAGAAAATTATTCAATTTTGAATTTATAAAATTTAATTTCAAATCCGACATACTAATTTCTTCACATTAACATAATCTTACATTTTATGCAACTCCCATACACAACAATATTTGCCACTTCTTAACTCTAAACAAAAAGGAGTGAAAATCATATGAAAAGTGTGCGCCTTTAAGCTCCGTGAGGCGCACATTAACATGAAACGTCCACTAAAACTAGAATTACAAACCACGCTTTAGTGGCGTTGTGGCTTTTAGCGATTTATTCAGCTACGAGATTTGTCAGCTGATGCCTTAGCTAAGGTTATGCAACATACCCACGCACACTTCGGCGAAGACCGATCATAAATGCCACATAACCTTGTAAGTAACCCTTCAGCACCTACTCCATTCACTACCAACTTTGTTTTGTTGATTTTTAACAAGCATTCGGCCCAATAACACAACTTGCCGCTTTATGCGCCCTTTTAGCAATAAAATATCAGTAAAAAATAAAATAAATAAAACAGACAAAAATTGGAATGTGGTGAAATGAGTTGTTTGAAGGAGACCCCTTCCACATTAGTTTGCTTCAATGCCGACCCAACGGGCGAGCAGTCAACCAGTATGTTTTATGTGTTGGCAATAAACAAGAAAACAAGAAATTTTTATGATGATCTCTTTGGTGGAAAGCGTTGGGAACGGCAAATTCACAAAGCAATGGAACATCAATGAAAACAGTTTAATGTGTGTGAGTGTGTGTGTATGGGTTTGAGGTTGATGATTTGTGTGGGGTAATACTGTCAGTTACACTGGCACCCATATGCATATCTCGGTAGAGAGTCATATAAATACCTATGTATGTAGGCAATTATTTATGTAGGTATTTATTTGCTTCCCAGTAGAACTTCGGATCATCTCATTGGAAAATTTTGGCATAGTGCATTGCGAGTATGCGAGGATTGCTTTTAGCTCCCTTTTGTGCTATTACAGCGATCGAAGTTCATATAAGCACAAACATTTTTTATTTTTTTTAGTATTTTTTCATTATTTTTATTTTTAGTTTTATTTAACATACAACGCTTTTTATTAAGAGCATTCGAAGTTTGAGTAAAACAAAAGCATTAAGTAATCATTTTTTTTAATGCACTTGATGATGTTTTGTGTAATTTAAAATTTATATAAAATAACTGTAGCTCCGCTGTGTGTCGTGCATCCTATTGGACCACTTTCCAATGACACTTTCGCATACCAGGTAGATACCTATAAAATGAGACTTTTTTTCAATTTCAAACGTTTATCAACAAAAAATGGTTACAAATTTAAGCTTCAAAATAATAGCCATCGCTAGCGACACATTTTTCCCATCTGTCAGGCAATTTGTGGATGCCGCGCCAAAAAAATTGGCCGTCTTTGGCCGCAAACCAATCATCGAGCCATTTTTTGGCGCTCAGTTTCATGGAAAACTCGAGTTATATTGGTTCTCATGGCAATTGCGCCTATGCTTTGACTGCATAGGCCTGCGAGTTTACGGTGCAGCCATAGAAAATTGTCGCGCGTTCTTAAGTCATGCAATATCGGCTTCCAGTAAAGGTTTGCCAACATGCGAAATGACTTAGCCTTCAAACTCCTCATCCAATAAATTCAATATTTTCCACTTAGAGTAGCAATTGGGGCAATCCAGTATGTTGAGGACTTAGCTGTGTGCGGACATGAGCTTGATTAACCTATTTCAAAGAAAGAAGATCCTCTTACACCGCCGCATCAGAACCCATGTCAAACTCTGACTTTTTCCGAGCGTACAAAGGTTATTTTCGCTCCAAATTCAGCAAATATTTCTTCTTTACAAAATCTGTTAATCTCAAATAAGTCTTATCGTTGGAGATGATATTCTGTCTCCCAAGCTGAGGTTAGCCGCCAATTACTTTTGGCAAACAAGTCACTGATTTTGATCGACAAAAAATTTAAGAACTTTCTGGGCTAGAAAGTGGTATTCCTAAAAGTAATCTTTAATATCTCGCATTTTATTTTAAGAAAAAACTTGTTTTATTCAGCAGCATCAGCAAGAAGAGAAGAGCAACAGAATCGTACAACAATGACGGATCGGTTTTACGCGTGCTGTCCGACGCTTTAATCGATGAGAAATATAAGTCTTCAGACGAAGGTTCTATCAAATAGTTTTAAGTTTGTTTGCTTGCTAAACCGCCATAGCTCTAATGATAAAATGCAAAATTTTACAGCACTGTTACAGTTCGAGCGCAGTTTTCATATTAAAGCAAAATTAAAAATTAAAAAAAATTAACGCAGCTGTTTATATTAACGCAAAATAATATATTTCTGCTCACTTAGTAAAACATGAGTTACGAAATTGTCATCATCAACAGAGTTCCTCGAGCTCCGTTGCGGAACATAGAGCCAACGTAAAATTGTTCCACTCCATTCTGTTCTCTGCTGTTGCTTGTACTTGCTGACGCATCAGGATTTTGTTCACAGCTTTTGTTCCACATTCGCTGCAACGACGCCATAAGAAGGTCTGTCTCGGTCGCGCTGACTCTGGGGTTCCCAGTCTAGTGTTTGCCTACTGATCACCGTCCCTCCCTTGCGTTGCGTATAGCCAAGCCCCCTCCATTTGCGCTCTCTGATATCTTGCGCGAGTGGCTTTTGTTGGCATCGTCGGTGTAAGTCGGCGTTCGATATCCAACTGTCTAGCCACCAAATGTGCAGGATGTCCCCCAGACTGCACTTTACAAATACTTGCAGCTTTTGCACGATTTCTGCTGCTATACACCTTGTTTGACATGCATAGAAAAGGACCGACTTAAGGTTTGACCTAAGGATTTGAAAATTGATCTCAGATAGAGATTAATGGTTAAGTCCAGAGAACCTATTAACGGGATATTAGTACACTTTCTAAACTGACGAATCCAAAACCAGTGATAGTAGCGGATCTGGATAGTACTTGGACGAAAACATTATGTACTCCTATGCCACAGGACAGATGGTCACGATATTCCTTACGGAAGTCTATGCTATCTTGAATGTGGCATACTGGATAATTGAGTGGAGGGGTAGCAGTACTGCAACTTGTAGTGACAGTTAAGCCGCGCTAAATGCTGCTCTTCGAAGTTAGTCAATGAATGTAAGACAAAACTTAACAGTGTTGCAAAATACAAGTCTTATTTGGGTGCCTGGACATTTTGGTATTACAGGGAACGAGTTAGCTGATAAACTGGCTAATGAAGGCTTTGCAAGTATGCCACTAGGTGTCAATTCTGCATCGGTTGAACTATGGATTGACGACTTCATTAGGTCTACCCATAGAGAACGTTGGTCTGGATTGAACTCGTGCAGAGTAGCCAAGTGCTAAAACTCAGCAGAAAGGACCTGGCAGTAGTGGTGGGTGCAATCACAGAGCACAATACTGACCACACGCGTTCTGCATCAGGGCTGTCATAGGATATGCTTATTCTGTCTTGAGGATGACGACACTGCAGAGCATTTTCTCTGTAGCTGTCCGGCGTTTTCTAGAATCAGACTTAGGATATTGGGTTGCGTTGTACTGAGTATGGATAAAGTTCATGCTCTTCCTCTTCTGGATCTCTTAATACTCAGCAATGAACCCAGGAGATTTGTGAAAGAGTGAGCTCAAACTAATTTTTCCGTCTTGACACCCACATTTCCCAAATAAAGTCTGGGTGTAGACAGTAGTCTCCTGACTGAGTTCTTGGACTTGTTCAACCCGCAACAAATCTAATCTAATGTTCTTAGGTATCTAGAAGGACTTTCTTGGTAGCCCTGTATAATAAAGGCAGGTAATGAGTCGCTTGGTTGAAACACACCCAGCTGCTTTTTATAATTTTTATACTTTCTTTTTTTTCTTACTTTTCCAATATTTCCTTTGCTTATTTGAAGAACATAAAATTATACATTCTTTTAAACGAACCACTCTTTCCTTACTCGCTTTGCCGGATCTATATACATTCAGAATCTACTGGGTTGCGAGGTAAATATTTGCTCTTTATTTTTATGGCCACCCCCTCCCGCCCTCAATTACAGCTATCTCGCATGCTTAGCATGCAAATGAAATGGAAAGCATCGTTTTTATTATTGTTGTCGTAGGTGTTATGTATTTGTTGTTTTCCATGCTGACAGCCTGCAGTATTTGCGCAAATATGTGTCAGTTAGCATGCGGTTATAAACAAATACACATGCAAATGTAGAGGTTGGCTTATGCATGTGTGGGTATTTGTTCAATATTAAAACGTGCCGGATATTCGCTGATGCTTCTGCACACACACACACACAACCATATACACACACACTCTGCTAGGTTAAACAAGTATATGTCAAAATTTACATGTATACACACACGCACACAGATAGAGATACATCAGGAAAAAGTGCTTGTCAGCCTGAAAGCTCTTTTGTTCGCACATACACATGGATTTGGTTGTTTATTAACGTGTATTAGTGCACACATACATATGCGCTCAAATGACTTTTTACTGCTGAATGTGGGCTTCTTAATAGTTGTGATGCTTTCAGAGCTTCCCCTTTTATGTTTTGATGTTGCTGCGATTGTTGTTGTTTACGCTCTTGTTGCTTTTGTCATTGCTGTTAGTTGCTACTTGATGCTAAGTTTCTTGTTTTTATGTTAACAAACACTTAAGACAGCAGTCGGCTAGAATGATAACAACAGCAAAAGCAACAATAGCAACAGCAACAGCAACAAGTACATACAATTATGTTCGCTTACATACACAAACTCATGCATACAAATATTCGCTTCTGTTGTGGATATATACATATATAGATGTGTGTGTGTGTGCCTATGCAATTCAGACTGAAATAAGAAAGTGCCTCGTGAAGGCGTCACTAAAGTGACGGGTTATTAGAAAAAGTGATAAGCCGGCGCTGTGGTGCGAAAATGGAGCAGGAAATTAGAATCATGAAAAAAAGGAAAAGGCAAAAACAAAAATAACTAACTAATGAGCAGAGGAATCCATGGAAATTTATTGAATGTATCTATTTTCTTCTCATCCCGGGGCAAATTTCATGTTCCCTACTCCAATATAACTTCGCTCCAATATAATAAAAAAAATAGTACGCTCGAGTGGTATCGAGACCGTTTCCCTGAATCATTGCATATATTTTGTTAAGACTGAACTCAATCATTAGACTGCCAGTAGCGGCCTCAGAGTTAACTTTGATAAAACGGAGATGATGCTATTGACCAGAAATTATAAACCTTCACACTTTAGACTTCCCAGATTAAATAACCACTTTCTCCCGCTTTCAACGGATGTTAGGAACCTTGGAGTGATACTTGGCTCCAATCTCCTGGAAAGCTACACGTTAATAATCGGATAAAGAAGGTCAGCATAGCTTTTTACTCCTGCAATTCTATCTTCGGAAAAAAATGGGGACTCAATCCATGTGTCTGGCTGTGCATGTACGGCGAAGTATAGGGTTTTCATCGGATGTTTATTTCATTATAAAGAGGAAGATGCGGTTAACAGTGGAAAATAACATCAGGCAAATGACCACCACGACCACACTTACAGGGCAATATCCTTTTCATGAAAAATGCAAAGTGCCTGCCCTATGTCCTCGATAGCCTCACGAATCCCATCTTTGAGATCTTGAATCGACCCTGGGCTGTTGGCGTAGACCTTCTCTTTCACTTGGCCCTAAAGAAAAAGTCACAAGGTGTTAAATCACAAGATCTCGGTGGCCAATTGTGATCAGCCCTTCGAGAGATAACACGGTCCGAAAACTTTTCCCGTAAAATATCAATAGTTTCGTTGCTTGTGTGGCACGTCTTGGGGAAAATAAATGTTGTCCAGGTCAATACCATCTAATTCCGGCCATAAAAAACCGTTAATCATCTTTTGATAGCGCAATCCATTCGCCTGTCACACCTGTTATTGGAAAACCCTTTAGTTCTGTCAATTTTAACGTATGGATTTCTGATTTCATGGCAAGCTCTGGAGAATGACATTAATATAATATCTGAGCTACTGGAGAGGGTGGAAATGAATTCTTTAGTTGGCATCGTCAGAGCATGCACAACCTTTCCCAGTGTTGCTTTTATTGTCATTTTGCACTTACTTCCGATCGACTTTCACGTTCAATTCCATCGCTGATCAAAGTACAATGAAATTACAGGAGGTTGGCATCTGGAAAAAAATATCTCAGGAGGTCTATAGGCTTTTACGCCGCCTCCGAACGACAATGGTTTTTTACTCAGCGCTTCTTCAAGGCAGAACGACACTTGAAGGTATGACAACGGCAGCCGAAGGGCGACCGCTTTTAGAAAAACTTGTTCCATCATTTTGGAGTTGCATGCATTTCGAACCGACGCACTTCCAGTCACGCACCAACCCATTTGGCTACGGCGGCAGTGTTAAAATAGATCAGCATTTCAAATTTATGATTTACTAAAAATTCCATTATTGCAAAGTGAAGCCTTACCGAAATAGCGAAGCCTTGCTCTAACTAGGCATGGACATTCACATGAATAGTGAAAAAGACGTTCTTTCACCCCCTCCGCCTGACAGCATCTTCACATGGGTTTGAAAGAAAGATTTAGGCTGGCTGCATGATTCCCTACCTTCCAATGACCTGTAAGAGTTGCATTGATACGTGAGATGTGTGGGCGAAAGAATCGTAACAGGTATTTCGTCCTTTGGATGTTATACGATGACCATGTTTTTTTTTTGTTGTGGCGCACGTAGTTAATTGCCTGCACCTTCTTTCGGCTAAAGCATGATAGTGTTGAGTGGGTTGGCGACTGTTCCCACACCAGAGTTCATCTTAGAACTGTCAGTGTAGATTTCGATGTCGATTCTACCTTCAGCCTCCCTTTCCTTCATTCAGCTCTCGCACTCTAAAGTTTTTCTTGAAGCTAAGATCGCAGATGCAAGGCAAAGTACATTACGCGCAGTGCAGCAATAAGGCTGAGCTCTTGAAGTAAATGACCAAACACAGACTATGGCCACGGTAAAATCCTGGATGGCACGTTGGGGCTTTCCAGACAGGTGGACTATACAGTTCCGCCTATAATTGCCACTACAACGATCGTGACGCTCCTACCCTTGAAGGAAGAGTGGGAACGGGACATGATAAGACAGGGCGAGTCTCTCCATGTATACACAGATGGCTCGAAGCTCTAGGTGTATATTCCGCGCATATCGGGATCTCCTTCAGTTTTCGGCTTCCCAACTACTGTTGTGTCTTTCAGGCTGAACTGATGGCAATAATGAAAGCCGTGACACTGGTACAATATGATGCGATACCTGGAAATGACATCTACATTTTCACTGACAGCCAGGCGGCGATAAAATCCTTCACAAAGCAGTCAACAACCTCCTAGCTGGCCATGAAATGCCGTACATCTCTTAACGAGATGGCTGAGTCATTTCACCTAATGATAGCATGGGTTCCTAGCCATTGCGACTTTGAGGGGAACTGCAAAGCCGATGAACGAGCGAAAATCGGTACGAATTGACCGATGAGCACATAGACAATGACATTGGCATACCCTTGCAAACATGTAGACTACTTATCCGCGAGGAAATCGTAAGAGCACCGAATGCAAGATGGCGTACCGAAGCCACTTGCAAAATAGCCCGACAGATATGGCTGACTCTCAATGCTAAACGCACAGAGCTTCTACTAAGAAGAGATAAGCATAGTCTTAACACACTGATTTCGGTTATTACGGGGCACTGCCTAATCGGTAGACACGCCCAAAGGATGGGTGTGCAAACACATGGCTTCTACAGAAGTTATCTAGACGAGGAAGACACAGTCCCGCACCTTCTGTGTCACTGTCCTGCTCTATCCAGACATAGACCCGCCATTTTGGGTTGGCATTTCTTCAACGAAGAAGAAGACCTCGGTTCTGTCAAAATTAAGGATCTTGCGAAATTTTTGAATATCACACATTGGTTTCAGGAGGGTTAGGGGCTAGTTCCCCACGCGGCATCACAATGGGCCATGAGCCTGAGTGTGTCCTATAATGGACAACCACTTCAACCTAACCTAACCTAACCTAAGGTCGGAGATTGTGAAGCCTGATTTGTTTTTGAGCAGTGAGGGTCCCTGTAGGAGCATTTTACTGTGACTGTACGGTTTTATTGCCCAACTTCCTATATCTCTGAGTGTCACCCCGCTGCATGTAGCGATTGTTTTTATGTGTAGCCAAATGGTGCTAAATATCTTCTATCGAATTCCACTACGAAAACCTTTTACTTTTATTTCTCTGAATTTGTATTAATAAATGCAACTAATATCGTTCTTGGGCAAGGCTGTGGTACTCTAAAGAACTGCAAACTGCTTAATGCTTCTAAGGTCTACTTGCGGCATATTTTCCCTTAAAAATGTCATAAATATAAAGCTACCGCACTATTAACCTACAGCAGCCCTATTAGTTTCATATTAAAAAGCTAAACCATTCAAGCGTACGAACCGAAATTTACTTTGGGAAAAACTGTTTTCAATGAGCACGAAAGGCGGGTGGTAAAGGGGGTTAGCATCATTTCAGGTGCGCATTTTTCTAATCAATCAATTTTCAATTCAAGCATTTCAATCAATTTACTTACAACGCCTGAGATTGCGCAAACACAAAAGCAGCCAAACAACCGCCACAACAGCAACAGCAGCAGCCACACGAAACCACAAAGCCAAAAGCATTGCAGAAATCGTAAAAACCACACATTTGATTGACGTTCGGCAATGGAACTCTCTCTCTTTCTATGCCCGCGCGCCATACACGGCCCTTTCTCCCTCCATATCTCTTTTACTTTCTACCGATTCAATTGCATTTTTAATACGCGCATACACCTAGAAAAATTATAAATGAATTTGTATGTGGTTTGTGTAATAAAAAAAATGCAAACTGCAAACATAGAAAAGGCAAAAGGTAAAAAAGAAATAAGGTTTTTAGAGCGCATAGAAAAATAACGCGAAAATCGCATAGAATTCAAATGATTCGAGTAGAATTGTATGGAATTGAATTGAGTTGTATGGAATTCAATTGGATTGAATTGAATCGGATTGGATTGGATTGATATGTTGAAGGCATTTTTTTTATGAATTACATGCTCTGATATAACAAACTCATCTATGTAAATATATGTACGTACGTATGTGTGCGTCTCTTACATTTGTTGTTTCTGTGTTGCTGCCGGCAGGATTGCTGACTTATTGGCCGAACGAGTTAGCTATTGGGGAAATACCTACGATATGTGTGCGTATGTGTGTGTGCACCAATACATGGATATATTTAAATACATATGTAAGCAGTGCACGGTGGGCATGCCAGTTGAATGGAAAACATAATGAGATGGAGCAGAGTGTGAGGGCAGAGTGTGAGAGCAGAGCAAATAATTTTTGCTTACTTTAACACTAGAACTACGAAGATTTACCATATACCTATTTCAACTAACCGGTCATTTTGACCGGTTTTTTTGTTTAACTACACAAAACAGTAGCAATTTAGAAATAAAACTAAAAATTCATAAGATAATTAAATTTTCGAGCAAAAGAAACATATTTTATTCATTTATTGTAATTACATAACATAAAAAACAAAATTACATAACATAGAGATTCTACATTTGCCACAAACATACTTTTGGCAACGAGCACAGATATTTGCGGATTTATTCTCATTGCATAAACCTATTTGACAAGTTTTTCGTATGTTCAAATTTTCAGGACTCTTCAAGGGGTTGTTCAAGTATTCCAGTTCCGATGAGTCTTTCATGCGCAAATGAAATGGCCAAAAAAGCGTTGAATTTTTCTTCTGATAAATCCAATTCTTCACCAGTAAATCGTAAACCTTCTTGTTTTGTGCATATTATGATATGATGTATAATATCACGATTAATTAGTAATGAGAAAGCACTACTCACAACATTCTTTACAATTTTTTTTTTTGCATATCCTGTAGGTCCTACTTTTTGTTTGAAAATGGTATGTTTTGGTTTTCTCCCTGGATAGGATCCAGCTTTGATTTAATTCCAAATAGTTCCATTAGCAATTTCAGTTTGCTGATCTTCACTCTCATCGGAATAGGACGGAAGTCTTACACTTTTTCTTTTACATACCTTGAGTATGTTCTCCTCTTCACTATCACTGGATACATAGACTTTCTCTTTATCAAACTGGACCGCTGAAATATTTGTTGATTTGCAGACAACTTCGGATATATCTTCGCATAATTTTGTTTTTTTCAAATGTGACGCCCTTTTCAGGGTAATAACTTCTAACTGAAAACTATAATTTTATTTCCCTTTCTAATAATGAAAAAAATATTCAATCAGAAACCACTTACAATGAATGCAAGAATAATGTGAGATTATAAAGAAATATAAAAAATATTCAATTTATTGTCATTTGCAACTATACACGGTAAGTAAGAATACTACAATAAATTGAAATGTTTATATGCTACGATTTATGATAACTTATCAGTATAGGGGTTACAGACTGACTGTAGAAATTGTATTCATATTACGGATTTAGTATAACTGTATATACCATATTACAGTTATACAAATTTTCGCATAATATATGGAAAACGCAAACTCTTTGAATTCCGGGAATTTTCCATATTCAAAAAGAATATTTGAAGAATATACAAAAAGTATTCATGATATTTTTATGACCGATCAAAATGACCGGTTCGTATATTTAGGTATAACACATAGTTAACTCTGAAAATTGGAAGCGTAAGAACAAAATAATCTATAATATTATTCTATACACAAATTTAATAAAAATCATGACATTATTGAAAAAAATGTAATTGGAATATTTAAGAGGAAATGGGAATTAAATGTTCCAACCGGTCATTTTGACCGGTTCGTAGTTCTAGTGTTAAAAAGAGGAATATACATCAGCATGTATTTGTTGCGCGCACACACATATGTTGTGCATTTGTGTGTGTAAATTCTTTGTCTGCACAATTTTTAAATGAATTTCAAAGTAATTTCAATGGAAGTATTATTTTGTTATTTCCATTTTAGAGGTAATCTCTAAAATTAAAGGGCTAATTTGACTTTGATTGCATTCGGAGAAAATTACAATATAACTGAGTGTCCTAATTAAATATTATATTCCAAATACCTGTATGTTTAGTCTGCTGATAATAAGGTTAAACACTGGTTTAACCCTTATATCAACAACAGGGTACCCGGGAACCCTTTTCCATCTTTGAGATAGTAAAATTCAAACAGCTTGATACAAATTTTTTCCCGCCCGGATCCTCGTTATTTGGTCAATTCTATATCGATGTATGCTTTCAACTTATTATTATTTTTTTTTTTTTTTTTTTTGTTAAAATAGCATTTGATTCCTGGGGGTCAAACTAATTAACGCCCTTGTTCAATAACCAGGGTACCCGGGTACCCACTTGATTCCGGTGTATTGTTCGTGCCGAAAGTGTAAAATTGGAGAAAGGATATCCAGAATTACATACAAATCATTATTATTGATACAAAAACTGTATGAAAAATATTTATTGAACATTAAAACATTGAAGACATTTACAAATAGATTTTGAATGCTCGTCACAAACAGGCTTATCACATTCTGAGCATGATTTTCGTGTTTTCCTCCTCTTTCTAAATTCACCTTTAAAACATATCGTGCTAGACCTTACAGCAATTTTTCGTCCGGAATTATCGAGTGCTTGTTGTTGATGTTGCATTTCGTGTAGCGAAATGTCTTGTTATCTGAGCATTTCTTTATCGATCTTCAATAATAGGTCGGCACAATTCTTCGCTGAGTTGGCGTAAAACTAATCGCCTCTGATTAGTTTTTTTTTTCTATCATTTTATTATTTTCGTAGTATATAATGTATGCTGCGAGAGCCGTTATGTCCAGGATGTTATAAAAAAGGCTAATGGCCATCTCGATGTTTTCGACGAGTGGTATGCTTCCGAAGCATCTGATCCATTGTATCAACACCAAATTTTGTTTTATTATAATAGGAAATTATCTCTGGCTTCTTTCTCCGATCTGTTGAATTGATATGACTGAATGCATTGTTGATAGAAGTACAACCGATTTATTTTTCTTAGGCACGTATGAGCAGATGGTAACTTGATCCTGGAATCCAAATAGCGAAGAATACTGTTCTCTATGTCTATTGACTCTCATCTCTTCAGGAATGTACTTTTTATTTGCTTTCAGTGTGCCGACTGAAGTCAAGTTCCATGACAATAAATTCTTGGTAACAGGTAAAGTCATAAAAAAATTGTCCTATTGGACCCTCTGTAAGCGACGGCTAAGTCCTTCACTATTCGTTCGCCTTGATTCGTCTCATGACCCTCTGTTGATTTCCTCATATAAATCTGTCCATGAAGCGGATATGAAGTATCGGAGTCGCAAATTCACCGGTCCTTTATTCCATATTTGGCGGGCTTCGATGAAAGGTGTTGCGTGAATCTTGACCTTCCTTGGTATGGATATAATTGCTCGTCGATCGTCACACACTCAGATGGTCTGTAGAGTTGTGATAAATTTGTGTTTGGCATCGTCCAAATATCACGTATTGGTGCAACTTTGTCATGACTTATCCGGGCTTCTCTGGTGTTAGCGTCATCAAAACGAATGAATCGTAAAATATTCCAAAAACGACTGGTTTCCATTATTGCTCTATATAGTGGATAAGCACTTACTTTCCACATGTCCGTGGTATGGTCTGCGTTTGAACTGTTTGCACCACTCGTGAGGAGAATTCCGAAGAATGCGTATATCCCTGTAGGCGTCAAATCTTTCCACACGTACTGTTTTTTTTTCAGGATTTGCTTCACTATACTTCTGGTATTCCATGCTTGCTTTCCTGTTAGTGTGTCGTATAATGATATGAACCTTTTCATTCTTGGCAATCAATTCGAGGCCAAGATTGACAATGTCTCCATGCTTCGATGAGGACCACATCTCTGGCGAATTATATTTCGAGCTGCAGTTTGACGTTGAATGGAAGTTGGTATTTTATTCCATCTTGGCCACAAGAAAATCAGGCTCCGATTCATGTTATGTGTCCACTTCAGTAGGCTCGTCGTCATCTTCCTCTTGCTCGACTTCGCTGTCACGGTCACCTGGTATCTCTTCACTGTCAGAAATTTCAGTCTGACGTTTTGACTGTTCTCTCGCTAACGGAAACCACTCTTCATCCTCATCTGACGTGGAACTCTCAAGGCCTGACTCATCTCCCAGTAACGCGGCCAAATACGCTGACCTCTCTACAACAGTCAACCTAATAATGAAATACATAACAGATCATTTTTTTACTTTCATCAAGGTCGTAAATTTATACCGAAATACTAATTTTATATAAGTTTACCTTGCGAATTCTTGCTCAGATAGTTCTTCCGTTTTTGTTTTTCAATTAGGTTTTTCTGAGTTACACTGAAATCGTCTACACTTCTCAACCACTCAGCAAATACTAAATGAAATAGACGCCAAAGACGCCATCACATTACAACCCAGGTAACTTCTGACGTCAGTTCTTGACGCCATAGGGTTCGGGTAGTCGCACATTTGCCTACCATTTTTAGGGGAACGTGCAACTACCTGAAAAGCCTGTACGTTATAAGAATAGACCTGGAAAAACGCAAAGAAAAACTATCTGAAAAATACTGTACTTGTTCAAACAGCTACAGATCTTTCAATTATACATATATTAACAATAAAATAATAACCCGTGGGTACCTGCAGTATTCACAAAATAAAACTTTTTTTGCAATCGCAGTAAACGCAGAATAAAACTTTTCTTGTTGTGTAATTACTATTTATTAAAAAATAAATATTTGAAATTCAAAATCCTTAAAACCCTTAAATTAGTTTATGATAATCAACACCAGTACATCACCTGAAGAAGTTACTGTTGAAGATAATACAAAAAGTACGGCAAATAAACGTCATTATCGGCGAATAATGCTTGTCACAGAAGATTCTGATTATAGCAATTCGGAAAATGAAGAGAACTTATCTATTTATCGTTGCAGAAACCGCAATGAAAATTATGTTAAAACGAGTATTCACAAAAAGGAGATTTTGATAAAATGCTATGAAGAAGGTGAAGCTATTGCAGAGTCAACAGAATTAGCTGGATTTAATAAAAACACAGCCACTTTTAAAACTAGAAGGTATAAGAAGAATGGATGTGAGATTACTAGACGAAATTGTGGTGAAAAGAGAAATGTGAAACTAAGTAATGAGATTTTAAACTATTTGTAGAAATTAATTGAAGAAAACCCATCAATTGCTTTAAAAATAAAAACGTCAACATGACCACAACAATGGGTATTTAATGCATTAAAAGCTTTAAAAATAACATTAAAAACCGTCACAATCAATTTGAACCGTTTAAACTCCAATTCAAGAATTGAACAACGCAAAAATGATGCATTAAATTTTTCACAAAATGCTCCACACACACATGAGAAAATAATTTTTATTGACGAATCCGGTTTCAACTATCATCTCCACAGAAATAAAGCTCGATCGAGGATAAATACTTCAGCCCATTTAATAGTTCCAACAACAAGAGGAAGAAATGTTTCATTAATTTTAACCATGAATTTAAATGGTATCACACATTCTCAAGTAATTTTAACTCAACAGTAAACTCAAATGTTTTTATTACATTTCTTGATGGATTTTTTAATAAACTTGCTGAAAGTAACATAGTAGAAACATGGTTGGTTCTGGACAATGGCAGAATCCATAAAACTCGCGAAGTAAGCGAAAAGATTAGTGAGACTAATCATACGTTAATTTTTCTATCACCATATTCCCCGATGTTAAGTCCTATAGAAAAGGCCTTTTCAAAAATATAAGTTGGAGTTGGGCAAGTCCGAGCACTCAGTCAGGAGACCATTGTACTATTATTTACCTATACTTCATTATATAACTAAAAACCAAGATATGTATGTATTTAAAATATATTATTTCAGTTTTATAGCAATACAATTTTAAATTATCACAGCCTCCGTAAATATAGTGTTAGTATATATGTAGTTTAGTAGACTGTAGTGAAATTTACGATTTTCTAAGCCTCCATTAGAAAAACACTTTTTCTTAACTTGGTCTTTCACCGAGATTCGAACCTACGTTTGGTAGTCACGCATCAACCCGCTATCTAGTTGCATCCGACTTATTCCGAAGATGTAAATTATAATCGAATTGTAATTAGCTTTAAGTCTTTGGGGACGCCGCCGCTCGACGGGCGAGCGTCGCTGAGGACGAGAGATATCGGAGTGCACAGTACAGAAAATAAATACGTTAAACATTATAAAAACTAAGGATTTATTTAACACAAGAAATAGTTTTCATAAAATCAAAAAATAGTTATAAGATAACTGTTATCACTGCTAATGTTGAAATACCTGAGTGGATTTCTTATTGCACGGATTCCACTTCTATTTGACGAAGTAGTGCCGTCATATTCCGTCTTCTCGGATTCAAAGTAATCTTGGTTCCTCTGGCAGTGAAATTCGTTCTGACTCTACCATCATCTCATATTGTAAGTTTACATTATAAGGAAGATAAGACTTCATCGCTAATGGCGTCTAATAACTTTGAATGCAAACGTGACTCTTTTACTATATCTATGCATATCTTGTGGCTCAGAATGACAGACTTCACGAGCCTGGCATCTACTTAACTATTCTAATAGTCTATATGAAATTCTGTAGACAAATAAATAAAGAAACAAATAAATTAATAGTTTTCAACTGATATTTTTCCTAACTACTAACATTTCACCTAAATTCTTCATCTTATTTATTTGTTTCTTATTAAGCCATCAAAAGTCAGTCATTCCCTTGACTTATTGTGTCTAAAGATCTATGAATTTTCATTTTTCAATATTACTTGAATATCCAAAAACCTCCTTCCTTTTTGCGTAGCCAATGTCCATTACTCTCCAATTACTTTCGAGTAGTTTTTGAAGCACTTTCACTTAACTGAATGCTACACAAAGTAGCTACTAACTTAATTTACAATGACTTTAAGTGAATATCAGGCTAACTGCAAAAGTCAGGCAAACAACAAAAACAAGCAGTATAAGAATACGAAAAAGCAGAGCAAAGAAATAGAAGAGTCAGTGAATCAGTCGGTGAGTAAGTCGGAGGGAATGTGCTCGCGAGCAAAGTGAGTAGAAGTTGTAAAATCCTTTTAACAAAAGTTTTTACTTAAAAAGAGTGAACGAAAATGTTTGAAATGTGCTAGCGCACATGCATCATTGTTTGCACATACGAGTGCTATGAATATTGGCAAAAGCGTAAATTGTGACGATACGAAACGAAACGATACCGTGAACTGGTGCTTATGGCAGAACATAAGTAAGAATTTATGCTCGATAAGTGCATTTCGGAAGAGGTGGATGTGTGTGTGTGTTAGTAAGTATGCTGCAGAAATATCTACTAGCAGGGGTAATAGATTACAATGCTTGGCCATGAGTAGCAAAACTCTAACTCAAAGTAACTCAGATAATAATCGAGCGGCATGCAGTGGAATCTGTTGATAGCTTCTGCTACATCGGCTGCACAATACCAGCAGATGGCGGAGCCGAGAACGTTTGAGCCAATAATAGGCCGACTAAAGCCAGAACAGATCTACAGCTCAAAAATCTCCAGAAAAACTAAGCTACGCATATTCAACACATTTGGCAATTAAACTTGGCTAATAACGAATAAGATTAGTAAGTTGGTAGCAAACTGCAAGTATTCACCAACGAATGCCTAAAATCATATCCAGAATATTCTGGCCAAACATCATAAGAAATACAGAACTCTGAAACTTCGCTAACGAGGAGCTTTTAATTACGCAAATCAAGAGAAGATATTGGAGATGGATAGGCCACACATTAAGAAAGCCGCTTGATAGCAAACAAGAGTGACGCTGGAATGGAAGGAATGGAGCCCGCAAGAAAGCAGAAGTCGCGGTCGCGCAAAAAAACACTTGGGGAAGATCAAGACTCCGCGAACTTGCAGCAATCAATATAAAGTGGGACACTGCAAAAATAACTGCCTGAAAACAGGTCAAATGAAAAATCTTTGTAGAGGCCGCCCTATGCTCCCAAGAGAAGTGAAACATGACAGAAAAAAACTTCGGCGGCCACGTCATTGGGCATCTGGTAGCACAATACTGTCCTTTCATTTCGCACGTGTACTTACGCTCGTCCAATCAGACGTGGTTCAGACGTCTACGTAGTAACGTGGATAAAGGTTGCGTAGAATTTTATGTATACTTAGCCTTGCCACAAATTCTGTGACAAATTTTACAATGCGTACGGCGAGAATAAATTCGCAGAAAAAAGTTCAGTTATTTTTGGTTTTGTTCGTATGCATTGCCTACTCATAAATTATACTCAGTTTCGTGACAAATTTCGCTTATTAACAATGGAGTGGGGAGTTAAGGAAAATCGCATTGCAGTGATTGCATTACAGAAGTGTGGGAAAAGTGCAACTGAGATTTACGAGTTACTGAAAAAACTTAATACTTCGAGAAAGTTTGTTTACCGCACTCAATCAATCGTTTTTCCCAAAAATCTAAAGTGACAGACACAAGAAGAAAATTAGACTCGACAGATGCAAACAGCTTCTTCGGTGACACACAGTCAATGACCACGAAAATATTGTTTTCACAGATGAGAAAACTTTCACTGTTGACGAAGTTTTTAATAAGCAAAACGACAAAATCTATGCTAAAAGTTCTAAACACGCAAAAAAACGTTGCTCAAAGAGTTCAGTGTGGGCACCATCCAGCCTCCGTATTGGATTGGTTGGGAGTGTCTTTTAAAGGCGTTACATCTCTTAATTTCTGCGAAAAATGGGTGAAAACCAGTGTAAAAGTGTTCCGGGAGGATGTCTTAGAAGACGTGGTGAAGCAGTTGAGTAGTACTCTCTTCAATGGAGTGCGTTGAAACTTCCAGCAAGATTTCGCTCCAGTACATAGACAAAAAGGAATATTCCCGGGTTTCTAGGTGAAGAAGATTGGCCGTCTGGAAGTTCAGATCTGAATCTATTGGACTACTGTTTGTACTCAGAATTGGAGAACATGGCCTGTTGAAGGCCTCACAGAAATTTGGTGAATCTCAAGCCGTGCTGCAATAGCTGAATGGTCTAATCCTTTGAAGGCTTATGTGAAGCAAATAGCGACAATTTTGAATGAACATTAATTTTTTTTATATAAATGATTAAATAGACCTAACTTCATTAAAAAAAGTATTCTATTTCATATCTACATATAACGGACTTAACTTTTAACAGAACTTATGGCAGAACTATGTACATGCGACTTTTTCAGCAACATTGAGAGCGTTTTCGAAAGGATAAAGTAAATTTTGTGCGTTCTTTCATCACTAGGGATGGGGCTTGGGTCTATTAACATAACCCAAAATCAAAGCAAAAGTGGCGTGAGCCTGGTTCTTCGCCTCCCAAATGAGCTCGTGTCCAGAAATCGGCCAAGAAGGTATTAGCATCAGTTTTTCGGGATGCGAAAGTAATTTTGTTTGTGGATTAATTTCACACTGGAAAAGCGATAAATTCTGAATAATATTGTAACCTTTTAGACCACGTGAAGGAAAAAAATCGAAAAAATACCCAGTTGGCAAAAGAAAAAAACTTGTTTCATCAGGAGAATGCACCGTGTCACAAAAACATTTTGACAATGGCTAAAGTCCATGAATTAAAGTTCGAGCTGTTAGAGCAACCATCGTATTTCTACGATTTGGGCCCCAGCAACTTTTACCTGTTCCCAGAACTAAAAAAAATTCAGGTCCAGCAGCTAGATAGCCGCTAGATTTAATGCAATGGGTGAATTTACCTGTAAAACATTCGGACATAGCTCAATAAGTATGAGTTATCGGACCAATATGGACTATATAACTACGAAATACAATTGGATGAAGAGATTCCGAACAACTATAGAAGAAGAGGGTGGAAAAGAGGTATGAAACCTAACTTTAATACACTTAACATATTTACTGACAGCTCGAAAATGAGGGGCGAAGAGTGCAGAGCTGGACATCAGGCGCCTAATTAAGCTCTCTGACCATTGCAGTATTTTTCAAGCAGAAGTCTTTGCGGTAGGAAAGGCTGCAGAAATAGCACTAGCAAGGACATCGAGCAACTCCAACATAACTATATAAGTTGACAGACAAGCGGCAATAAAGGCAATATACTCATATAAAATTTCATCCAAAAATGTTGTTACGACCAGGGAAGCCATAGAGATACTAACTGCAGGCAGTCGGTTACACATCTATTGGGTACCCGGACATAAGGGCATTGCAGGAAACGAAATTGTAGATGAGATTGCCAAAAGCGCTATTTACATACAATTCAAACAAGAAAATGATATACTGAAACCCCTTAAATACGGTATACAATGACATCGCTGAGGACATGAAAACATGGATAGACAGGAATTGGAATAATCTAGCCACTTGTAAAACCGCGAAAATCAGGTGTACACAGAATGCAGATAAATACGCCAGATTCGTACTAGCCTTGTCTAGAAAGGGATGCAAACAATGATAGCTGCAGATTTTGCAATGAACTGGAAGAGAGGGAAACGCTAGAACGCTATGTTCTTGCCCTGCATTAGCTAGAACTTGAATGAAACGCCTAGGAGCTCTACAATTCGAGAGGTTAGAATGTCTCTCGGGGTTAGAGCTTCGGAGCTTACTTAGATTTGCAAAAGACGCAGTCTTATTACAAGAAGCCTATTACAAGGAAACGTAAGGGTCAAGCTCCAACTGGTACCACTAAGAACCAATAGGTCTATGTGGTGACTTTCAGCCAGCCTAACCTAAAAAAAATACATGCATGCAAAGCGAATTTTGTGGCCCCTCAAGTTTCTCACTTCAGGAATGGAATTCATAAATTGGAATCCTTTTGGAGCAAATTTATTGATGTTCAGGAAGACCATATTGAATAGTAAAGTATATTTTAAACCATAAATCTGTATTTTACTTATGGAACCGCAAAACTTATTGAGCAACCAGTTACATATATGGCAAAAGGTCATCTAATAATAGCTGGAATATATCTCAATAGTAATACCTCTAGTTTGATCGAAAGTACATTAGTTCAACATTATTTTCATATGCTTTCAGTGGATTTTTCGAGTTTAGTTTTTAGTTTATACATTTTGTTTATGGATGTATGCGTGAGGGGTGGAATTCGTTGGTGATCTTTCCATCTACGCAAGTGTGAAACTAGCACAAGTCTCATCAGTTCAGGTTTTCCTTTCGGAGCGCTTTGCAGGCGGTCCTCTTTTTTAGACACTTTTAAATAAGTATTTTTATTTAAATATATACGTATATAAGCATTTATAAGCACACATGTTGACATATACAAGAGTATACGTATATATGTATATATATATATGTATATACAGGGTGACAAAAAATAAGTGTATAGAACAATTTTTTAATAAAAAAATGTATGGTTGATAGTATCGTTTGGGCTATAGGCCGTAGTTCGTCTACCGTTACGCGATCCCACTCTCGACGCAACGGTTGTTTCAGGGACTCCAAAGTTTTGTTGCGTTTTGCACAGGCCCTTGCTTCCAAAATCGACCATACGCTGTAATCTAGCGGATTCAGATCCGGTGAGTAGGGTGGCCATTCTTGGAAAGTAAAGAAAGAGGGGAAATTGGCTTTGCACCACTCTTGGGTTGTTTGTTTGTGCTCTGTCGACTGGTGCGAGTCCTGTTGAAACGTCCACTCATCGTCACCAAAGTGCTGCTGGGCGGTAAACTTTTTTATTGATTTTGATTCTTTCGTCTATGAAAATCAGAGGAGTCTTGCCACTGGCGCAAATTCCACCCCATACCATGACAGAACGCGGATTTTGACGATGTTCAACAATGGACGAAGGTCCCGTGGCTTCTGTAGACCAATTTCTGTTGCTTTGAAGATGTGAGCTTGTTCAACGGTAAACAGCCTCTCATCCGTAAAAACGATTTTTTCCCAGCCCGTACTTGCGGCCCGATGTTGGAGCGAGCGGCATCTTTCGAATCTTACTTTCTTGTTTTCATCCGTGAGCAGTTGGCATTTTTGCAGTTTATAAGGCTTAAGTCCAAGTTCTTTTTTTGCTATAAGGCGAACTGATTCACGATTGATGCCTGTCTCACGCGCAATTTTCCTCATCGAGACCATAGAATTTCGTTGAACTCTTGTTTTCATGATTTTTTGGTTGTTGGAAGTGTTAACAGCTCGTTTTCTTCCTCTTCCAGGACGATCACCATCATTACCAAGCTCCTTAAATCGTTTGATTGCACGAGAAACCAATGAATGTGCAATTCCAAGCTTCCGTGCTATCTCGCAGTTGCGTGCTCCTAGCTGATGCAGGGCTATAATAGCTGAACGACTACTTGGCATCGTTACACAAAGTATTTAAAAAGATCTGGAACAGAAAAGAATATTTTGTTTGTACTTCAAAGCACACACAACAATGACGAAATAAGAGCATTCGCAAAAAAAATTTTACATTCATCTAATTGCACAGAGAAGTTTGTATACAGTTATTTTTTGTCACCCTGTATATACATCAGCTTGTCCGCAAAAGTTATTCTGTTGTGCAAACAGCTAACAGTAACTATTTTCCAAGATCTCTAACAACTAGAAAAACTTTTACGCTTACAATAATTTCGGTGAGTGCTGTTTGCTGACCCGCCTCCCGTTCTCTCCGTCCGACAAGCACACATTTTTTGCGTTCCTCTCTGCACTTTTGAACTCTAACTACAAAATACTTTGCAGGTTTTCTCCTTTGCTTTTTGCTTTGTCTTGCCTTCCGTGCTATTTGCGCATTTATAAAACATACACATAAACATATTTAACTTACTTGTTTGCATATATCCACAAATACATACATACATACATATGTGTGAAGCCAAGGACAAAGAAGCAAACCCATACACTTGAATGTATGCCGATGTGTGCGCGCTTGGCATTTATTTGACACACTAGCAAATGCATTCACGCGTTGTCAGTCATTGTGGCTTACCAACTACATAATAAGTACTTTGCTTCTTCTTCTTGCTCTTCCTATTTTCCTTCTCAATAATTCCCTATTTCTATAAAATTTTCTTAGCGAAGTTTTAATGCATTTTTGGTTAGATACTTTCAGTTTGAATCACTCCACTTTTGTATATTTGATATATACGTTCATGTAAGGCAAAAGTAGAATGTGTATGTATGTATGTGCACACTTACGAGTAGACATCTCGGCAGCAAAGTTTTCGGAAAGGCAAAAAATGCTATTGCGACATTTATTATTTAATAAGCAGAACTTTATAGCGCGAACAAGAATTTTTACTTGTTCCCGGTACGTTTAGGGAGAAGAGGTTATTTACTATATTTCGTAAAGTGTTTTTTTAAGAGCTTGAGAAATTGAAAAGATAACACATAAAGAAATCTTGTTCGAATGAATTATTATTCTTTTTTATCAGGTAGATAATTTCATGGCAAGTAAGGGCGGGATAACCCTAACACCCTAGCTCTGAGCAAATGCTGTCGCCCTGCGCAGATATAAATTCCTGCTGCAAACTTGCTGAAAGGCACGTGGACTTAGGGCTGACACCCCCATTTCACGTAAAAAACAATAAGTCATGATACCTTCACAAAAGCCTTGGATAACTATGTATATACAAGACCCTTATTCGTCCAATCCAATCACAGGGATGGTTGAGGACTTCGCTAAATTTTTGGTGTGTCTCCGCTATTACCACGGTTGCCCGCTTCCTTTTGCTGGCGCCAATTGTACAATGTGTAACTTCGAACCCACAACCTCTGGGCTGGCAGGATAGTGCACTTGCGCTAGACTACCGAGGCCGACTCTAATTTGTTCCACTAAATCTTAGTAATAAATCTAAATGAGCTCGATCCGTCCAATTTTTGACTATTTTTTTCTAATAAATCTAAATAAGCAAGCGATGATCAGAGTCACTTAAGAATATACTGGGAATTTTTCATGTTGAAATTCCCAATATTAAAGCTTCTACATCCCTTTAACTAGATAGAGAGCGGTTCGCGCGCTCCTGTACCTAAAACTTGAAACTCATTTATCTCGAAACGACTTTTTTCGCCCTGGTGCTATCAAAAAAACAAAACAAAAAAAAAACTATTCAACCGAATCGTCTGAAATTTGTATATGTTGTTCGTAACATCAATGGCTGTCGCCTGTATTACAATCATAAAGGTTGTCAAAAAAGTCTTGCGGTATTTTTATTGAATTTTCAATTGTTCATAAAATTGGTTATAATAATGCGATTTAAGTCAAATATGCGCCGTTTTGTTCGATGACGAGTTCCCAACGAGATGCCAACTTCATAATGCCCCTCTTATAGAAGATCGCTTCCCTATTGTCAAAAAACTCGGAGAGCCAATTTTCACAGGACTCTCTTGTGGACAACTTCCGACTACCAAGCTCGTTCGCCATGGACAGAAATAGGTGGTAATCACTTGGTGCGAGACCCGGACTATACGGTGGATGCAAAAGAACCTCCCATTCGAGCTCCCGGAGCTTCTGGCGCGTCACCAAAGATGTGTGTGGCCTGGCGTTGTCCTGATGGAAGACAATTCGGCCTCTGTTGATCAAAGATGGCCTCTTCTGCATGAGTGCTGCATTCAAGCGGTCCAGTTGTTTACAGTACAGGTCCGAATTGAGCGTTTGGCCATAGGGGAGCAGCTCATAGTGGATGATTCCCTGCCAATCCCACCAAACACACAGAAGAACCTTCCTGGCCGTCAATCCAGGCTTGGCCACCGTCTGGGCAGCTTCACCGCTTTTCGACCACGACCGTTTGCACTTCACGTTGTCGTAAGTGACCCACTTTTCATCGCCAGTCACCATCCGGTTCAAAAACGGGTCGATTTTGTTGCGATTCAGAAGCGATTCGCATGCATCCATACGGGCAAAAATGTTTTTTTGCGTCAAGTCGTGTGGCACCCATACATCGAGCTTCTTTTTGAATCCAAGCTTCTTCAAATGGTTTATAACGGTTTGATGACTCATGTCCAGCTCTTGGCCGATTATACGGCTGCTACTATGCCGGTCTCTTTCGATCAATTCAGCGATTTTATCGCAGTTTTCGACGACAGGCCTTCCGGACCGTGCCGCATCTTCGATCACCTCTGCACCAGAACGAAAACGTTGAAACCATCGTTGTGCGGTGGAAATGGAAACTGTATCGGGTCCATAAACTGCACAAATTTTATTGGCAGCATGAGATGCATTTTTGCCTTTATCGTAGTAGTACTGTAAAATATGCCGTATTTTCTCTTTATTTCGCTCCATGTTTGAGCCGCTATAACTCACGAACGACTAAAAGCAAACAACAATTAACACGTGTTAGCACGTGAAAAGAGCTTTCCAAAAAGCTCTAGCGTGAACCGATGCGACGAATACAACTAGAACTACGCGCTTGCAAAGACAAGCTTGCGGAAATACCGCAAGACTTTTTTGACAACCTTTATTATGATTTCATTTATTTCGTATTTTTTTGTTTAAAAAACTGAAAAACCCCCGATTTTTAGAGTGTTTTGTAATTTTTTTTTATTCTAGTAGCGGGGCATAGCTACAGTCATACTGATTATTAATTTGTTTGGTTTTTGTGTTTCAGATAAATACCTGCTGCTCAAATATGAACGAGACGGTATCAATAAAACGGTACGCGGATGACATATGGCAAAAATAAATTTTTTGTTTTTTGGTAGGACTGTTATAAGCTTACATGGCAAATTTCAGCGTGATATGTTACATAGTTTGTTTTCTGTGCTACTGTAAACAAGTCAAGCTCGAGTGTGTTCTTCGAATTCTCTTTTATGACTTCAATTGTCTCAAAATGTTTTCCACCGAGCGGCAACTTGAGCTTGGGAAACAGGAAAAAGTCACATGGAGCCATATCAGGCGAATACGGTGCTTGCGGAACGATATTAACATTATTTTTGTTCAAATAATCGCGAAGAAGACGTGATGTGTGAGCTTGCATTATCGTGATGCAAGAACCATGACTTGTTGTCCCACAATTCCTTCCTTTTAAGACGAATGTTCTCGCGAAAACGTCTAAATAATATTCAGCGTTAACCGATTTTGCGATTTGTGCGATTTTCAAGCACAATTTCCTTTACTTTTCCGATGTTTTCGTCGTTTACTGATGTTGCTGGACGACGTTTATGAGGCAAGTTTTCAACCGATGTATGACCCTCTTTGAACGATTTGTACCACTGGAAAACACGTGCACGCGATAGAGCAGAGTCCCCATAGGTTGTCTGCAACATTTTTAAGGCGTCTAAAGCCGAAATTTTGTTGGAATAACAAAATTTCAAACAAATTCTTTGTTCAACTTGAATTTCCATCGTTAAATTCGAAGAACACACTCGAGCTTGACTTGTTTACAGTAGCACAGAAAACAAACTATGTAACATATCTCGCTGAAATTTGCAATGTAAGCTTATAACAGTCCTACCAAAAAACAAAAAAATTATTTTTGCCATATGTCATCCGCGGACTGTTTTATTGATACCGTCTCGTTCTTATTTGAGCAGAAGGTATAAGAACCAAAATGGATATCACCAGGTCGAAATTTTCGGGAGCCCTGTTTTTAAAAATAATAAAATTAAAAACAAAAACAAATTTTAATTTTTTTAAATTTGTTTTATGTAGAAGAAATTAAATAAAAAGCCAAAAAAATTTAAATATAGTTTTTAATTTTTTTTATTGAAAAAAAAAAATTTCCTGAAAATACCTTAAGTTTTCGAGCTCTAGATCACCGGGATCAAGATCAGTACTTGAAATTTTCCACGTAGTCGAAAAATAAACCCAAAAAGTTGAGAAGCCCTAGAAGTTGACGATGCATCGACATTTGGGTGTATTCCTCAACACTTCGCTCTATGAACTTCGTAAACAGTCGCAATGGTTATTGAAATAAACTCTTATCATTAGTAATTATTTTGTATTTTTTATTTAGCTTTTTCCTAATTCTGCTTCATAGAATTGTACTTGAATTCAAAGTAACCTAACCCAACGCAACCAAACTCAACCCAACCCAACCAAACCCAATCCAACCCAACCGAACTCAACCTAACCTACTCAATGAACGTTACATTCATCTTCACGGATGGTAGTAAGCTTGAAACTGGCGATTATGGAGCAGTTCTTCTTGCTCGTCTCCATGGAGACTGGAAGTCGCACAAGTCGCACAAACTGTGAATCTTTTTAGACAGTCGCTCCAATTCAGCACTCTGGTTTGATATTTTCAGTGTCTCCACTGAATTATGCCAAGCGTCAAATTCAATCAGCAGCGTTTGAAGAGTGGCAACGGGAACATGAAGAAGAGGTAAATGGTTCCGGTACGAAGGTGTTCTTTCCTACCGTTGCGGAAGCACGACAATATAGGGAAAATATGGGTGCATACTTTGAGCTGCTCCAGATCTTCACGGGAAATGATTTTAGTAAGGGGGAAAAAGAAAAATTCTAACCTAAATCAAGCCAATGCAACCTCAACCAACCTAACCATAACTAACCAGCAAGCAAAAATTAACGCAAATCAAGGTTCGATTTGGTATACTCGTACGTTTTGCTGGACGACAAATACGCCTTAAAATATTTGAGTCATGGCAGCAGGAGTATGCCGACGATATCACTGGCTCTATTACAAAGACTTTCTTTCCAACTCTTGGAGGTACTGAAATATACCAGCAACTCTTTGACATATCATTCCAGTTGGCATATCTCTTTACTACCCATGGTTTCAATAAGCCATTTGTTTCAAAACAGATCGCCATAAAGAAATGGATTAAAAAAATGTCCGGGCAGGTCACTCAACATCTAAAAAGTCTTACGAATATGAAAATAAATATAGTCAGCCATCAAACTCTTCACATAAGAGCGGCTCTTTCAAAGGGACACCAAAAAAAACCAAAAAAAAATTAATAATTGGCGCGTACACTTCTGTTAGGTGTTTGGCCGAGTTCCTGCTCCTATTTTTGGCGTGCGTCTTGATGTTGTTCCACAACTGGAGAGACCTACAGTTCTAAACCGACTCCGTACGGCAAATGGTTTTTATTAGGAGCTTTCTGGAAGAAGTACACTCGGAGGTTTACCATTGCCTGCCGAGGGGCAACCGCTATTTGAAAAAACTTTTCCATTTTGCTGTTTCATGCATGAAACTTTGAACTTACCCGCTCCCGAATGGTAGTCACACACCAATGCATTCGGCTACGCAGGCTTAATAAATTTATAAAAATACGTTTAAACGCCCACCTCATTTTGCGCTAAGAATCCTTACGAGCTATTAACTTAAATAAAGTAAGTCGTAATTGAGCTCGCGCAGAAGCTAAGGCAGCACTTCCTCAATACTCTGTTCCCCCACTTTAACTAAGCAGTTTACCATTTCAAGCAGTGATTCAGAAATATAGCTTTTAAAATAAATAAATTCAATTTTTCACAACTAAAGTTTGCACCCGGTGAGTCTATCATTTTTTGCCTACTTAACTAAAATCTCGATTCATAAAATTTATTACATAGTTAATATTCAAAAACTTTGCCACACTTTTGAATTCTTCCACTTTTTGTGAACATAAATTTCAAGAATTCCCTAAATGCATAGCTTTTGCATAAGATAACTCTTTTTCGCTTGAAGAATTGCCAATGCTATAGCTCATTATGTTGCTGTCACTCCGAGCGTTGTTCCAAATGTTGCATTAAGAGGGGAAGAAGAAGAAGAAGAAGAAGAGGAGGAGCAGGAAGCGAAAAAGCAGTTGCAGGCAGCTCACTTGCTGGCTAGGTAAGTGAGTGAGCGACCCATTTCTTTGGGTTAAAATAACATGCAGCGCATACATGACGCACGCAATACCACACGCACACACACACACACACACATACACATGAACCCACTTACGTGCACACAAATGCATATGAAAGTTGCAAATGCGTTGCAAATGCTGAAGTTTTTCAGTTAATGTGCGGTCGTGCTGGAACTCTCCAATCTTCCCATACTTGCGGGCGAAAGCTTTCCACGTACACACACATACACCGCACCACCAGCTACACGCTTTTTAGTATTTGGGTCAACTTCAATTGTTAAGAGCTGAAGGGAAGGCATAGAAGTATAGGAGTGAGGCGGTCGTTCTTTATTGTTCAACACCCGCTACTCACTCGCATGTGAGTTATGTTGCAAGTTGCCTTGTGGCATCATGACTTGGCGGTTGGGCAACTCATTTTGCATTTTCACATTTCATTTGCGTATTGTTGCGTTTTTTTTTTGTTTTTCGCTTTTTTTGTTTTTGTTTTCAATGCATTTTTATGCTCCAGATTTTCAAGCTATTTCACTTATGCGCATTGTTCGCTAAAATGCAAATAAAGGTACGCATATAAAGTAATAAAATATACTGCCGTAAAGTATAAGATTTGACTAAAAAACAATGGAAATGAATATAAATTTGTTTGTATGCGTGTGACTGTAGGTGTGGGTGTGTGCGTGTGTGGTAGGATTTGAAGTGCACAACGCGTACATGTGAGCACTCACGCGCATAGAATGCGAGCGCGTAAGCGGCACACTCACACATGCACTCATGAGGTGCACAAATATGTATATGTCTGGAAGTGTGTGTGCTAAAAGCGCACTTAACTGGAGCCGCAGCTGTAGCAGTCACCTGCTAAATATAATTCAACATTCTATTCATTCGCATCGCATTGTTTCCTCTTTCATTTAAGTTTATATCTTTTTTCCAAGTTTTTCGCTGTAATTGCTGTTTTTCATCACTTTTGTTCAGATTCTTCTTCATCACTTTTGTCTCTTCACTTTCATTGTTCCGTAGTAAATTGTTTGCATTAATGCATTCTGGCTTACTTTCCATTATTCCGCACTAACACGAATGCAAATATGTATATGAAATAATTGTGCGTGTATGTGTGTGTGTGTGTGTGTACATTTTTACAATAAACTTCGGCAAAACCATATTCGAATATGTATATTTTATTAAACTAATCTACAGCTCAGCTCACTCAAATCCATTTGTTTTTATTTATTTATATTCCCATTTGGAGTTATACATAAATCCGTTTCTCAATTGTGGATTACTTGGCAGTAAAATGTGAATTTCCAACCATTCAGTTTGGCAGAAAAACTTCTTTTTTTTTGAAGCTGGCTTTTATTTTAGAAAATTTTATTTAAACAGCACTTTCCTTATTCAAGTTTTCTACTTCCAACATACCTAAAATAAATGTGATAATTTACAAAAGGAAATTTTAAATTAATAAAAAAATATTCAGAAACTTACTCATCTATGTAAGTAAAGTAGCGAGCAAATTTTCAATGCCGGATCTGTAAGGTGCAGTCCAAAATAAACTGAGCTAAAATAGAAACGACACGAGTTTTGTTCTAATAACTTCGGGTTTATTTTTCCAAAATAGTCTCCTCTGTCCTCGACACACTTTTTTACGAGATCTAAAAACTTTTCGAAAGAGTGTTTCAGGTCATTGATGCCGATTCTAGCCTTTTGGATGGCCTCTACGGACGAAAAACGTTTTCCTTTAATAGCCAAATGCAATTTTTCGAATAGTTAGAAGTCACAAGGAGCCATATCAGGCAAATACGGTGAATGATTGATGGTTCAAATGCGATTTCTAGTCAAAAAATCAGTCACAAGGGTGAATCGATGAGATTGTGTATTATCATGCAATAATCGCCAGCTTCCTCCTTCGCGGTATTCAGGGCGAGTTCGACGAATGCGTTGCAACAAACGCTTCAAAACGCCCAGATAGAAAATTGCATTGGCGGTTTGGTCCATTGGCACGAATTTCTTGTGGATAATTCCCTTGAAATCGTAAAAACAAATGAGCATCAACTTGATTTTTGACTTCTCCTAACGCAATTTTTTGGATGGGGGCTCGTCTGGGGCCTTCCAATCAGCACTTTGACGCTTAGTTTGAGGTTCATGTTGGAAACACAACCACCCACCATTTCATCACCAGTTACAATGTTTTAAAGGAAGTTCTCGTCTTTTCTCGCCTCTTTAATGAGATCTTTTGAATGTTGAATTCTGAGCAATTTTTGCTTCTTAGTTAACTTGTACGGAATGAAATGTGCACAGACCTTTCATAAACCCAAATGAGAGGTTTAAATGCGATAAGTCGATGTTTTGAAGATATTCAACTCCAATTTCATGAATTTCAACGATGATTTCGGTTTATTTTTGATAAATTTGCGAACAATTTCATTGTCATTCATTCATTTATGTCCTCACAACCATCTCTGAAACATGTAAACCATTCATGAACTCTGGTACGAGATAGACAATCATCGCTGTACACTTTTTTCATCAATTCAAATGTTTCGATAAACGTTTCACCGATTAAAAAAAAAAAAATTTTATTATAGCTCTTTGTTCGAAACTCCTTTTTGTACCGTTGACACAAACATACTGACACTTTAGATGCAATAACTTTGCTTCTACTTAACCAACTGTCACCAAACTTTCACTGGTAGTCAGCTTAGAATTTAACTTCCAACGCACTAACTCATTAGAAAGATGGCGCCATCAAAAACATTTTTATGACGCCAGTCTTACTTATTTTGGACTTCATCTTGTATGCCTGAGATCTTTAACCCGATAATCGAAGCCCTGAGAGTATCCAAGAAATTTTGCTGAGAACTGACAGTATTAGATTCTCGTGACTAATGGTACCACAACTAGAGCCCTTGGAGTATTAGTAAAATTAATAGTAGGAAAATTATATTTTTTATTTTTGCCAGTTTTTTGGATTTTGAAACATTTTTAGCTGTTTGGGTTATGGGTTACATAAACAACCTTGTCTTCTATGGTTCCCTTATTTTCATTTGCAAAAATTTTATTTCATTTTTTTTAATTTTTTTTGTTTTATTTGCTTTCATAAAATTTTGCACCTGCCGTTAGTCAATAAGTAATTTAATTTACAAAGATACGAAATCATAGTAACGTTGATGATTAAAAAGCAATGTCAAATATGATTTGTTTACAAGATATATTCTGTTATTTTTACAACTCTACGTGTAGAACTAATTTTTGATATCTTCGAAAAGAATAAATAAATTTTCTTTAAATAACAATTTAAATGCGCTGACCACCGAATCAGCTTTTTATGGTCATATCAATTAATTTAAAATCACACATTTTTTTCTCTTCTTGAATTAACATAAATTATATTTTTCGTAGTAAGCGCCACCAAAGCCACTGAGCAAAATATCGCTATACATAAATTACAAATTACTGCAGTAGGTAACAACAACACCAGCACTAACAACCAGACCACCCGTGACGCAAGTGTAGCTGAGCGACTTACAAATTACGTACAACAAATTTGGAGTTGAAAAACAAGCAAAGCAGATCCTCAATTAAGCCCGATAAACAGCTGTCAGGACAAGAGTGAGCGAACAATGGGAACAGCTGCTGCTCCATTGCATTGACAGCTCAACAATAGTTCAGCAAGAGCTCGACAGCGCAGCAACTCAGTGCGCCACAAGGCAGTGATGCAACAACGAAAGGACCGAGGCAACAGACGTCATTAATAACTGACTGGATGGCGATAATAAAAATTAAAACAAATTCGTTAATACACCGCCTGGGTGCGATAAATTTTATTAAAAAATGAGTTGTTATGCCGCGAGGCGTCAACATTGAGTATCAGATGTGGTGGTGGTAATGTATACAAAAGCAACAACAATGTCGAGTACTCGCGCAACAAAATGCAAGCATGTGCGGTGACATAGGCAACAAACTGAGCGACAAGTAAAAATGTTCCACAAGCAGTCGGAAAAAACTAAAATGTTGTTAAATAAGAAATTTTTTAAATAATTGCATTTGCGTTGATTTGCATGGCTTGGTATGTATGTGTATCAGCATAATATGTTGGATTTACGCAAATGTTGGAATTTGTGCCGCTGAACATGTAGACATACATATAAGCCATTTACATAAGCCACAACGAAATCATTGCGTATGAAACATTACCACCGCAAAACATATCAAATGAAGTAACAAATGAAGAATTTCATGTAGAGTAGCAAAGCTGGATGATGTGAATCAGAACTTTAGAATGTTTGGATCTAATTTTAGGAAATTTCTCATATATCGATTTACCAACGCATTATTTTGATATCAAGTTTCAGGTATGCATACATATAAGTTTCAGGTATGCATACATATAAGTTTCAGGTATGCATACATATAAGTATACATTTATACATACATTGACGCTCACATAATTTGCTGGTCGTTTGGCCTCGTGCCTCCTGAAGGGACCTTTAGCGTTATGCCGTCTAAAAACGGCAGATTTTTTATTTTTTTTACTACCGATTCTTAGACATTTGTTAGAAGCATAGTACAATTGCAACTAGTACAGGGTTGCCCATATTCGATGGACCCGACGGATTTCGTTGACTCTTTGGGCCCATTCCAATCGACGAGGCTTGTCCGCAGGCAACAATCTTTGGGTCAATTGAATCTTATACGGGAATAAATGCAAATGAAGGCGGATAATTCGTTGTAAAGTGGTCCGATCCATGCCCAACTGCTGAGAACGGCGATTTTGGGATGACCTTGGCGACGTCTAAACACTGGCCCGTACAAGGGCAATATTCTCATCCGATCGCCTTGGTCGGTTTTGATTTGGCCTCTTTGGATTAGAATGAGCATCACCAGTCGAAAACCTTTCGTCCAAACGTTTAATGGTGGTCTTAGAAGGCGCACTTTTCACATTATTTAATTTTTTATAGGCACGTTGAGTTTTCACAATTGACTTCTTTTGTTGAATGTAAATTTCAACGATTTGGGAGCGCTCGCGTGGCGTGTACTGTTGCATGATAAAAATCTGCTTGGACTGACGCTTCCAACGCGGTATGCTATTAAGCGATCTGGCGACTTTGTCAAAAGATACAGGGTTGCCAAATGGGTCCGTCGAATATTAACAACCCTGTATACTTATATATGGACTGAATTGGTCTCAGAGACCTCCTACCCGGTCATCGGCATCCCATTGACAGTTGTTAAAGGGGAACTGCACTAATTATTTCTCAGGAAGGCGCAGAAAAGATAGAGCTGCATTTTTTCATGTGCTATTTCGACAACCCTTTGGCTCCAATACGATATACGAAGGACTCAGAAAGTCCTTTGGACTCCTCGCCATTCAATTTCCAAACTCGTAGCTGTGTTTACCGGTCACTGGACGATCGGCACACACGCAAAAAAGCTAGGGTTACCATTTAACCCCCACTGCAAAAGCTGTGAACACCTTTCAGAAAAGGAGACTGTTGTGCACTTTCCATGTAAATGTCCGGGTTTGGCAGCTAGACGATTAAGATCACTGGGTGCTCCTTTCTTCGACAGCCTGGTGCAGTGCGTTAACCTAAATCCTATCAATCTTCTCCATTATATCAGCAGCTTTGGTTGGCTACAGATATTTGCCTATTCGAGGTCTCATAATGGTATCAATGACGCGTTAGTGCTACCTGAGGAGCGCCAGACTGGCACTTCAACCATTTCACCTACGTACCTATACTTATACATAAAAGAGAGAGAGAGACTAATAAGCAATTTTCATTCCATAATTTAACATGCCGATAGACAATTTTTTGTCAAAGAAGGCGATGAAGCAATAGAAAGCCTAGGTCCCATGTAAAACCAGTTGTTCACGCATGATCTGCCTGCCTCATCTGGTGCCCTCATCGGATCAAATGCCAATTATACAACACAGCTCGCTGTACATAAAGTCGCAAACAAAGCATCCCTAAAATTGCATAAATGTTTCGATTATACTAGTCCATGGCTACAAAATTAGCGAATGAGACTAAATCGGTTCAAGTAACATTTAAAACCCGACGTGAACACTGTCCTCCAGTAGAGCTCAATGGCATCGAGATCCCACAATCCAACAAGTATTTAGACATTCATATGGGCTCAAAACTCACTTGGAGAACTCACATCCTCACCAAAGGAAAAACTTTTGATCTAAAACCTACTTCTCTCCACTGGTTATTTAAACAAGAAATACCAATTGTCGCTACATAACAAAATTCTCTTGTATAAGGCGATTCTCAAACCCATTCGGACATACGGTGGCCAGCTATGTGGCACTGCAGCCAACCCAAATATAGAAATACCACAGAGATTTCAGTTTAAAGTACTCAAATTGGTATGTCTCCAACGCCCGAATCTACAGGGATCTCAAAGTACCGACGGTTAAATAAGAAATGTCGGCCTTTACAGTCACGAGGGCATCAACCACTCAGGCAGGTGCATCTTTCCCATTACAGGGCCGGGTATTCCAAGAGCATGCCCTACAATCATAGTTCTTAGTACGTTTGGAGGGGTCCTCATCAGAATAAGGAGTCCTCTTTCGTGTTCGTGTTTTCATTAGGGGGTTTTTTACGTGGCGGTTTCCAGACCCAGCGCACAACCAGCTATTCTGTAATGCTTTGCCTTTTCTAATTAGCTCGCCCTCAAACGGTGGTTCGGAAGCTACCCAGAGGATACTTGGGCGAAGTCCAGAAGTTGTGAGCTGCTTGAACCATAGAAGAATCGTCCTAGTCACTGCCACGTGATTGATAATCAGTTACTTTCCCCACTTACGTGGACTAGTACATATGGAACCATCCTGTCAGCCTTGAAATTCAAAGTGGAATCTCTCTCGCCAACAGGTGCTACTTTGGACTAAGTAAGCAATTGAGCAGTGCGGTGCAGAAGCTGGACGATGACAATATCTGGTAAGGCGACTCTTGCAGTGTTTCAGAGAAAGATATTGCGAAAATTTGTTGGACTGTATCAGCTTTACGGTAACGCAGACATAGCGCAGCGAATAAAGATTCAGCGGCTACTCTTTGGTACCAGCTGGAGGTAGCATAGGAAGGCCTACTCTGCGTTGGAAAGATCATTTAGGAAGGGACTTGGTTTAACTTGGTGTTTCCAACTGGCGCCGGGTAGAACAGGAAAGAAACGATTGGCACGCTTTTTTAAGCTCGACCAAAATAGTGAAAGCAGTTATCGCCCCAATCAAGAAGAAGATGAACACTAAAAGGAATTGTATTGAGCAGAAGAGGGCAATCTCTTGAGCCCGCACAAATATCAAAAGTCAAACACATCGACAACAGAACATGCCAAGTCTATAAGGACATGAGATTTGTTAGTAAGCAACGAGATCGATTGGACGGAATGGGATCTACGAATTTTAGTGAGTGCAGAGCAAAGCGCACAAAAGCTTCCGGAGCAGGCTCTAATCTAGTATATTTAGACTACATTAAATGGTCGCCGAACAAGTACTACATATTCTAACCTGAACCGAACTAAAGAGGAGTACAATAGTTTGAGAGTGTAGGAATCAGAAAACGAGGAACTTTTCCGACGAGTAAAGGCCAACTTTATCAAATTTCTATAAAGACGAATTGCGAATGTTGGATTGCATTGGTTAAAACATCAAAAAGTGGCGAGAGTAACAAATGAAATGATGATTATTATTTTTTTAATTACAATGTTTTGCGAGTTAAAATTTGTTTGTATAATATTTTTTTTTTTTAAGTTTAGTTCATTCTTTCCCAAAACCGTGTAAAACAAGCTATCAAACTTTAATTAAATAATTAAAGAAATTCAATAAATTTTCATCTTAATTTAAAATTTTTTAATCTGAATTTTTTAGATAGTTTCCGAGTATTCAGTTTTAATCCACTGAACTTTGTTATAATCAAGTAGAAGTATTTAATGGCTAAAAATTGCGTTAGCGTTGAATTTGTTTTGTTTTTTGGTGGCGGCACAATTTATGTCGTAACTTTATAACAATTTTATATAATATTTATCACTCAAGTTGGTTCTTTTTAATTTTATTTTGTTTGTGTTTTTTTTTTTTGTGCAAACAATCTTGCGCATATTTTGTTGGACAGGAAAATAATTTTTATAAAGGCGCAGAATCCGTCAGAAAAAAAAATAAAAATACACGTGAATTTTTAACGCTTTTAGGCTCATTTTACTAAAATTTCGTACCCGAAAATTTTCTGTAGGTTCAGATTTAAAAATTCGAAATTTTTTTTAATTCTTCTGAATTTTATATGAAATTTAAAAGTTTGAGTTTATATGATTTTGGGAAAGAAATGGAAACTCAAGGCACAAGGGGACAAAAAGTACAAAAAAAGTATTGTAAAATGTTAAATTGTAACATAATCAAAACAAAAATGATATGATTTAACGTTAAACCATAATTAAGTTTTATTTTGTTGCACGAGATGGCCACAACTCCGGCGTCTGGTGTAGTAAAATTGGCTACTTGATCGAGTGTTAAAAAGGGGAGAATCTGGTTATCAATTTGAGATGCACAGGACGAATTAAAGTTCGACAATTTTCAGGAAGAACAGTACTATCATCAATATCATCATTATCGTATTGCCACTGGCAATTGAAGTGGAAGTCTGAACACTCGCCATAAATTCATTAGACCCTGTCTTAAACCGGTCTGGGCGTATGGCATTCAGCTATAGGGATACTCAAGCGAATCTTGAATGACTATTATCCAACGATTTCAAATCAGAGTGTTGCGCAACATCGTCAATGCTCCATACTATGTGAGAAATCTCGACCTCCATCGTGATCTTGGTATGCTACTCGTCACTGACGTTGCGAAAAAGTATGCCATGGGTCACAGACAACGTTTAAGTACACATCTCAACACAGAAGCTTTGGCTTTGCTCCAGGCAAATACTCATCGTCGGTGGCTCAAACGTAAAACAGTTTTAGACCAGATGGGCACCCAGTGGCAGCTGTACCTTATGTATTTATACATTTATAATGAATTTATGAATATTGAGGCATCTTAGCATATGTTTAATAAAAATTGCTCGTTAGTATCCTCAGTTAGTTGTACTACATAGTTGTAATTTCTAAACGTTATTTTTATTTTATTTTATTTGTTTATACTTTAACATGCGTTAATAAAAAATAAAAAATAGATAAAAATTAGACCCTGAGCGACTGCAGAGCCAGCATCCCCTTCGCCTGCAATTCAATAAATTAACCTTTATTTTTAAAATTTTCGTGATTAGGTCGAATTTCAACCAGAAAGTGAAGTCTGGCTATTATGAAATTACATTTTGGAATGTGAATAATATTTTTAAGAAATAGCTTAAAAAAATCTTTTGTAATTCGCTCTAAGAAAAGTTCTCAAATACCCCGTTTCTATTGAGAGTTATTTAAAAAAAATCATCTGCTTGCTTTGTATACGCCATGCGCGTCTTATTCGTCTTTATTTCAGCACTTTCGAAAGCACGATAAATTTCATTCAAAGCAATGCGCAAAATTTTCTCAATAAACACCAACCGAAATCAGCAAAATTTTGCGCGCCAGCTTTGATGCGTAAAAATTCACCAGCAGCTTATGTATACGTATGTACATATCAGCAAACGTTCCAAAAGACACAAACAACAACAACGTTGAGCAACTTTTGCAAATTGTTGTGCGTTGCTGTGCATGTCCTTGAGGCATAACTGAGCCAAAGTTATGCAGGCGCAGCAAGTATACAAATAAATGAATTTTTGTTTCTTTTGTATTTTTTGTGTTTGCTGTATTTGTTGTATTTGTTCGCCTACGAGCGTTTCTTTGTCTTGCACTCGCATATCCTTGCGTAAGGATACGATCTGGTGCGCTTTAACTCGCATGTGATTTCACCTACTTTTTTTCCTAGGCACTGATTGCGATGCCTTCTATCTCTGTGCCATAACTGTTCGTGCTTATTTTTTCACTGTGTATGCTCCTTTTTGTTTCGCTGCGAGGCAGCAATTTCACTTTTTTTTTATTTTTTCTTGTTTTTTTTTTACGTACAGACAAATATACCGACAAGTTGCTCAAAAGTGAAACAAGGTTTGGGGCACAGCGGCAGTCCTGCAGTTCACATACTCTGCTACAGCGGCAACGACAAACCCACGCAGGGAGCCGTCTCGTGTTCCACTCAACAGAGGCTCATATTTAAAGCAGCACTTTAGGCGCTTTAGCCATTTACATACACAATCAGCCGCCTGCCGAACTTGCACTCATTTTTTCCAGTTCACTGTGCGCATATGACTATTTGTATATATGTGCATGTGTGCGTGTGTATGTGTGTGCGTATGTTAACATGTACATGTCATGTTCTACAAAATACTTGAAATACGTAGGTATGTATTTGCTGTAGCATTTATTTCCATAGTTTACCCTGACGCAGCAACATTGCGCGAATAACAGTACGAATCAAGCAAAATATGAGAAATGAAGAAGAACAAAAAAGGAAAAAATGAAAAAACGAAAAACGAAAAGAAAATTGCAATCAAAAAATTGTTGTGAATACTTTTTTTTTGGAATGCAAAGTGCAGATGTGTGTGTGCGTGTGTATACTATATGCGTGTATCTGTATGTATGTTTTGCTAGTGCAGATACCCACACACTCACACACATGACTGGCAAATAAATGTCAGTAGGACGGCCAACAGCACCAAGGACATACACGCCCACCAACTAAACGGCACATAGCAGCGCTGTTTAATGGCACAATTCACGTTCCACTACCCCCACACTTCCCTCGCCTCAAACGCTCGCAATATCATGCTTTACAAACAAATACCAACCAACAAAATACCGCTCGCATTAGCACTGCCTATTATGGGCTTTTCGAACGTAGTTGTGACAGATGTACATACAAGTAACGGGTGGTTTTGAAGAGGTGTGGAATGTTGCTTGCTAATAGAACATAAATAATTCAATGAAATGGAAAGTGATGTGTGTGTGTTAGTAATTATAATTAGGCTCAGTTAAGAGTCCGCATAAATCTGCACTTTTCCTCTTTCTTTAATTTTTTTTGTTTTATCCTTGTTCACTCCTCTCAAGAACATAGGGCCTCGAGAAGACATTTGTCTTGTGTTAGTTACGTTTATCTATTTGATTTCTGACAGGGTAGGTGACTAGCCTGCCACTACCAGTCCTAAACTTAGGAACAACGCTTTCTTACTGCTTGGAGCGTCATCTGTGTTTTACGTTTTTCTGCCAGAAGAATCGCACAGATGGTTGAGGACTTCGCTATATATATTTGTATAAGTGCATTTGTTACGTATAAATTGATGTTTCTATAAATTTTTGGTTGTATTTTCGCTGAAAGCTTTTCTGTCTTTTGCCGCATTCCATAACCCTCTGATATCGCCGATTCCGGTGCTTAATATTTCGCAGCCACGATATCTGTTTCCTCCCAACTCCAAGTCTTCCTTCGATTTTTTCTTCCAGAATAGGTTGCAGCAGCTTGTATTTTTCGTTTCGAAGAATATGCCTTCGATAAGCCGGCTTCCACCGTCATAAGAAGCTTCCTATTTCGATTCATTTCACGAAGAACTTCACTGTTGGAAATCTGATCAGTCCATGAAATTTTAAGTATTCATCTGTGGATACACATTTCAAAGGTTCATATCTGCTATTTTAAGAGCCCATTACCTTACCTCGGCAGGCAATGGCAAACCTCCAAGTGTATTTCTGCCATGAAAAAGCTCCTCATAAAAATATCTGCCGTTCGGAGTCGGCTTAAAACTGCACACCACAAGTAGGAGGAGGAGTTCGGCCAAACACCGAAAAAGGATGTACGCGCCAATTATATATATATATACCTTACAAGTTGATATAATTAAAAACTTGCAGAAGTAAATGAGTGTGATTTCTGCTGGTATTTCGGCTGATCCGATGACTTTATTGACTTTTGAGTGCTTGACAGCATCTCCCGCCTCGTCTATTGTCATTGATAAACCAAATATCTTATTACTGTGTGATGAATTGTATTCTACATAGGTATAATGTTCTGTTGTCATGTATTCGCATATCGGTTTTTTACCATCATTTTCAGTAGGAATTTCATTTTTATCGTTGATTAAAAATCAACGCCACTTTTCTTTGATGAACGGCACACGATTATTTTAGTTTTTATTTCAAATTATCAATTTCTTTACATTGTGCGTCTATTCACACAGATTTGGCTATGCGCACTTTACACCGTTTTTTCTTATTCACTTCTCGATGCAATTGAATATTTCCATTTTAATGTTTTCTTCTTTCAATAGTTTTAAGCTGGCTCCAAACGGCAGATGTACTTTTACGGGAAGCTTTTTCATGGCAGAAATACACTCGAAGATTTACTTTTTGGAAAAAAACCTTCTTCTGTGAATTGGTGTTTCGTGTTTAAAATCTGTGCCCTTCCGAATAATAGTCTGGCACCAACCCATTCGCCTACGGCAGCCCCCATGCTATAAATCCTCCTAAAATCACATTATTTGAAGGGTTTAAACTTTGAGACAGTTTGGATAGGTATTAAAGAAGATGAAAGAAAACTGCATGAAAAATAAAATTCCTTCTTGCAGTGTCTTCCATGTTTATTTTGCAAGTACTTACTGATGCAGTCATTTATGGCTACCTCGGTTGTGTTTTATGAAAATCTTTTTATCGTCCAAAATTTGTTTTGCTTCGCATTATTTTTTGCAGCCTAACTGGAATAAGTCCACTTGTAGCGTGTCGACTTTAACTGTCGATGACAGTTTGCTCGTAGAGAATAGACCAATAATCCTGCTTGCTTCACTAAAAGTACCCGGAAATAGTCAAATTATAGCACCCAAGTGGCCAATTGACAACTTTGTTTCTTCAGATGACTCAATCTCTAGTTTTTGGTGCCAGCTAGCTTTCAAGTTTCCAATGCTAAGTAACACCTGTTGTTGGTATTACTTCACACAAAGACGATTTGTATTGAACCGAGTGATGAAAAAGTCGGTTAGTTATTTAACAAAACGCGCTTTCAATTCCCCACTTCTCTCCTATCCTCGCTATTACTGGGATCTGCTCACTTAACGAAAAATGTGTATGTGAAAGCAACAAAGTTATCGAGTAAATTTCGTAGCTAACGAGTATTTTTATTCCACATAACTCACTATTTTCAATGCTGTGAACTCTCTTTCAAAAGTGTTTCATAAGACCGCGTTCATATAGGTAGACTTGTATTGCTTCAAAGGCTGCTTTTTAAGAAAGTACAATAAGCTGCCAGAAGTGAACTTTTTGCAGCGTTAAAAAAAACAGGAAGCACTTACAGAAAATATACAGGCGAGGCATATACTGTAGGTGATAATAAAACCTGTTTATAAAGTCCAAACCATTCTCTGCGCACGTCTCTTTATTCAAAGTTACACCTCGTACAAAAAAGAATATGCGCGTATACGAGCAGATTTATACACAGTTACGGGAAATAGACACTTAAAGAGATTAAAAACTTAAGAACATTATCACCTAGGTAATTTCTGCGGTATTGGTAGTCTAGCGTATGTGCACTAGCCTGCCATCCCAAAGGCTGTTGGTTCGAATCCCACATAAAAGACGGTCCTCGACTTTTCCAAATTTACCTACTTTACCTGTTTCTACAAAAAAACTAAAAATAATCTTATTCCTCAACCCCAAAAGAGCGTATCCTTTCTATTCTTACTCCCGCCCAATAGTCAGCGCATTATTTGAATTGTGCATGCTAAAACGAGCAAAATCAAAGAAAAACACACAGTTACTCATTGCATCAGTCGCGCCAGCAAGAGGAAGGGCAACCGCGATAATAGCGCAGACACACCAAATTTATCGAAGTCCTCAACCAACTGCGCGATCCTTCTGCCAGAAAAATGTGAGACACAGATAGCGCTACAAGCAGTAAGAAGGTGTTGCATTCGCCAGGTGAGCATTCCTACTATTTAGGACTGGTAGCGGCAGGCTAATCACCTACCCTGACAGAAATCAAAATAAATCAACGAAACTAACGCAAGACTGAGTCTTGTCGAGGCCCTATGCTCCCGAGAGGAGTGAACAAGGAAAAAAAATTGTGACTAAATTCGTTATACAACCTTGATGCTCAAAACTTCGGGATATTTGATTTTTAATATTCTTAAAAAAACTTTATTTGTATTTTTTTTTTTGATATTTTAATGGGCCCATTTTTACTGTTTTTAGTTAAATAAATTTGGTTTGATTTCTTTTGCATTTGAAAATAACTTGCATATATAATTTCTCTTATGTTCAAAGAAAATTTTGCCACTATTGGGAGATATCAACTAAGAGGTGGCAGATTGCCAAATAATAAAAATTGAAGCAATCACTGAAAGTTAAAAATGCCTACTTGCTGAAATTTTGAATTCACGATTTTTCTATAAGTCTTTTTTACTCACATCAGTAACAAAAAAGTCTTGTTGTGTGGAAACTATTCTGCTAATTGCTTAGGAAGCTCGAATGCCTTTTTAGCCATCCAAAAAGGATGCAAAGAAGCAACCCGTATGCGGATTACGGGCTCAACTACTTTAGGGTCAAATTGCATAAGAATGAAATTTAGAATTTAAAAAATAAGTGACTATAACAAAAAAACTCAAAAATTAAATTTTTGTATTCAATAAGTATTCCATTCGTTCTCGATATGACCGCACCTTTTCCTGATACAAGCCTTCGCTGGAGCTTAATGAATTTATTGATAAAATATCCTCCACACACAAGCTGATGCTTTCAATGGAGCGCTTACACGAATGTTGCCTAATATTGGCGGCCCGCAAGGCAGCAGAAGACGTGTCTTATCGACGGTTGTAGACTCCGTAGCCTTTTACGCTGCCCTGATATGGGCCGGAGCTAAAACGTCCAGCTTATAACACGCAGCACAGGTATTTCGCCGAAGTGCAATAAAAGTGGCTTGTACCTACAGAACGGTCTCAAGAGACGCAATAGGCGTTATTGCGGGCAAACTACCAGCCGACATTCAGGTTGCCTATCAACAACATCAACATCTCACTCAAATACTGAGTGGCCACGGTTGTTTTTTGGAATACCTGCATCGATTTAATCTGGAGGACACTCCGTTCTGCCCAAACTGCAACAACACGATAGAAAGTGTGGAACACGTATTCTTCTACTGCGATCGTTTCAGAGAGGAGCGCCTAACGCTTGATAGAGCGGGGGCTGTATGGAGTTGAGTGTGTAAAATGTGAGGACCGCATTCTGTAAATAGTTTTAAACTCAGAAAAGCTTGCAGATTATGATTCTGGATGTTGCCGGGAGATTTGATGGTCCATTTTTTTTACCCCACCCCCTTAGTATTCAAGTAAATGGTAGTATTGGAATAAGATGGGACCTAGTGATCCCGAAGGGAATTTTCGCGCTAAGCACGAATCCGAGTTCAAAAATTTTCCATCACGTCAGGTTTTGGAGAAAAAGGGGGTTGAAACCCCTAAAAATAGTGTATTTGGCCATTTTTCAAAAATTGTGGAGCAAAACCCTAACGTGCTACGATCTTCGTTATTGTCAGTAATTGAAGGTTGAACTTTGCTCTTTGAAATAAGCCCAAACCCAAATTGTTCGCATGCACCCTTAGAGTAGGGGTGTACTTATGTCTACGGGGGTAGAGAAAAAAATGAACATAGGAACTTATCTACACCCAAGATAAGATATAATGAAAAGTGCAGTGTTCCTAAGGTATTTAGTGTCGCTGATTACAAATCTGAAGTCAAACATTCCATTTAAAAAGAAATAAAAAAAATCAAATTCAAATTTTCAAATCTAACACATCGTCTGACACACGACCGAAATTTTTAACATTTTCGTCCGTCATTTTGAATTTTGGGAATCTGACTACAGGTTTGTAATCAGCGACACTAAATACCTTAGGAACACTGCACTTTTCATTATATCTTATCTTGGGTGTAGATAAGTTCCTATGTTCATTTTTTTCTCTACCCCCGTAGACATAAGTACACCCCCTACTCTAAGGGTGCATGCGAACAATTTGGGTTTGGGCTTATTTCAAAGAGCAAAGTTCAACCTTCAATTATTGACAATAACGAAGATCGTAGCACGTTAGGGTTTTGCTCCACAATTTTTGAAAAATGGCCAAATACGCTATTTTTAGGGGTTTCAACCCCTTTTTCTCGAAAACCTGACGTGATGGAAAATTTTTGAACTCGGATTCGTGCTTAGCGCGAAAATTCCCTTCGGGATCACTAGGTCCCATCTTATTCCAATACTACCATTTACTTGAATACTAAGGGGGTGGGGTAAAAAAAAATGGACCATCAAATCTCCCGGCAACATCCAGAATCATAATCTGCAAGCTTTTCTGAGTTCAAAACTATTTATAGAATGCGGTCCTCACATTTTGCATACTCAATGTCCTTTAGCGCCTGCACTATGAAGCACTTCTGTGCCCGGAAAATCTAATCACCAAGATGATCGCATCAAATACTTGCTGGAATGCAGCAACAAATTTTGCAACAATGAGAGGGATATATCTTCAACGCGCATAGTGGCAACGCAAAACGCAGTGAAGAATTCAGCAGCAACTTTTGACTGGAGGTAGACTGCCTACGATCTGACGACAAATCACAGACGCCTGAGCTTAGTTCTCAAGACGGTATCAGACTATGACATGTCGGTGGTATCTACGACACCTTTTCCGATGTTCCATTTGCTGCAGAAGCACTTATGAAGTGAACGCAATGGGTACTATCGATAGTGTATAACCTCCATACGTCCATGTAAGAGGAACCTGGACGCAGGTACCTGTTGTGCCAATAGACATAAACGCGGCTCCACCATGACGAAATGTTACCACGGTGCTAGGGTGGAGCTTAGCGGATAAGGAGGGTTGTTATGGTGTTAGTGGGAGCATGCCCCACATACCACTGGTGCGACGGCACCTTTGATAATCTTTTTGAACGGCAGATTGTTTTTCTGTGAGGAGCTTTTTCATGGCAGAAATACGCTCGGAGGTTTTTGCCATTGCCTGCCAAGGAGCGACCGCTATTAGAAACAACTTTTTCTTCATTTTGGTCTTTCGCCGAGATTCGAACCTACGTTCTCTCTTGAGTCCGAATGATAGTCACGCACCAACCCATTCGGCTATGGCGGCCGTGCAGTTTACAGGGCATAAATATGCAAACATAGCAAAAGCGGCACTCCTGATTTATGTTGCTATGTTCACAAAGATCAAAAGTAAGTTGACTGATCAAGTCACACAATTAACAGAAAAAAAGTCCAATAATCCAGGCGTTTTCACATATATTTTCCGAGAGCATGATGCAGCATATCTACCACAGATGAATCGCATAAACAGTCTAAAGGACAAAAGAATGATAAAAAACAGTTAAGCACGCCCACATGGAGGGTCTCCCGACCATTAGAAAACTGTTCACCCGACCTTTTTGGATTGGCAGTGCTTTAAAACGATTTTTCGTTATGTTGGACTAGCTGCTGTGTATAGTCAGTTACATTATTCTGAGAATAGTGTACTTTTTTGAACAGCTAAACAGACATATGAACATTTTTTTTAATGCCGTTATAATAATGTCCTTAAGTATCTAAAACGGCTTTCCCCGGTAACCCTGTGTAAATCTGTACTGCATGCACTTTTAAAGGTCAGCTTTTGTTTAACACTGCTTGTTTTGATTTTTGTACTACAAATATTTTCATGACCTTTTGTGCCACTTCACATATTTTTTTAGTATCATACGCTGTCACGCCCCTTATTCGTTTGCTCTACAATAATTTTTCATATAATATTTTCTAGCATTTGCTAGTATCTCTTCCCTCTTTAATTTGTATGCTATTTATTTTACATTTATTCGAAAACGAATCTCTTTGTAGAGCAGACTTCACACGTTTAATTTATTCCCTTTTTACGTTTTACGTTTTATTTTTCCTTTTTCCTTTTCGCCTTTTCGCTCTGACAATGTCTATGACAGTTACATGCGACCCTGCTGAGTTTATCTTTGCCATAACTCATGGATATGTTTATATTTATAGCATTCACTTTGTTGTTGTTTGCCTTTGCATAATGGTGGGGATTTTCGTTTTCACTTTCATTTAAATTAAAAGCAAAAAAAATAAATATTTTTGGTTCTAAATAAATAAAGAATTGATGTAATATTTTGTGCGCGTTTTAAGTTTATATTTTTTTAATTTTTTTCTTTCTTTCTATTTACTTATTCTTTTGTTTATTCATAAAGTTTTTGAACAACAATTTCTTGCCGAAGGTTAACGAAAACATCATTAGACAAAGAAAAACCAAGAGATAAGATCTGGTTGAACTCATTAAGAGCGTTTCGCAGTTGGAGCGTTTCGGGCATAATTTGTGTTGTTATTATTCTCCTTAATTGGCGCGATAACCGCTTACACGGTTTTGACCGAATTTAACAAAGCGCGCTAGTCGTTTCTTTCTCAAGCTAACCGGCGCCAGTTGGACACACCAAGTGAAACCAAGTCCCTCTCTACCTAATCTTTCCAACACAAAGGAGGTCTTCCTTTTCCTCTGCTACCACCAGCTGGTACCGCATCGAATACTTTCAGAGCCGGAGCGTTTGTATCCATTCGGACGACATGACCCAGCCAAGGTATATATATGCTGCGCTATGTCTATGTCGTCGTAAAGCTCATACAGTTCATCGTTCCATCGCCTGCGATATTCGCCGTTGCCAACTTGCAAAGGTCCAAAAACTTGCGCAGAATCTTTCTCTCAAACACTCCTAGCGTCGCTTTATCGGATGTTGTCATCGCCCACGCTTCTGCGCGATAAAATCGGAGTTAGCCAATCATTTCGCCTGCCTGATCATTGAAATGTAATTCAGGCGGAAGCCACTGCCATAAAAGAGGGACTTACGGTAATAAAAACGAGAGTATTATCCACAAATGAAGTCTTCATATACTCGGGCAGTCAAGCAGCAATAAAAGCGCTAGAATCTAAAACACTACTACAAAGTACACCTCATTTGGGTGCCAGGCCACAGGATTATAGCAGGGAACTGCAAGGCGGATGAACTTGCTCGAACCGGTACAACGGTTGATCTCCAACTGGATAAGACGCTGATACCCATACCTATAGCCAGTTGTAAACTGCGTATAGATAGGGAAACCATCAAAAAGGTACATACAAGCTGGCAAAACCTCACAACATGCGAACTAAGCAGACAGACATGGCCGAAATGGAATAGCGGTCGATCGAAAATCTTGTTAAGATTTAACAGAGAAGCTATAAAACAAATGATAGGGGTAGTAACTCGTCATTGTTTATTAGGCAGCCACGCTAGAAGGTTGGCACTCCCGTACTTGGATTTCTGTAGAAGCTGTCTGAATACAGAAGAAGAGGAAACAGTCAGACACCTTTTAAGTGAGTGTGAAAGCTTAGCTATGAGGAGGCTGCGCACTCTTGAGACGGCATTTTAAACTGATGTAGCGGACATAGCGGCGCCGTAGCCGAATGGGTTGGTGCGTGACTACCATTCGGAATTCACAGAGAGAACGTGGGTTCGAATCTCGGTGAAACACCAAAATTAAGAAAAACATTTTTCTAATAGCGGTCGCCTCTCGGCAGGCAATGACAAACCTCCGAGTGTATTTCAGCCATGGAAAAGCTCCTCATAAAAATATTGCCGTTCGGAGTCGGCTTAAAACTGTAGGTCTCTCCATTTGTGAAACAACATCAAGACGCACTCCACAAATAGGTGGAGGAGCTCGGCAAAACACCCAAAAAGGGTGTTATATATAGCGGACATAGCGCATCTAAAACTAACGAAGCTCTGCTCGTTTATTAAAGCTACCGGAAGGTTTGAAAAGGAACACGTAGGGTAAGGACAAGCTCCTGTGGTATCACAATGGACCTGCGAAAAGTCTAAGAGTGTCGTTACGGCAACCACTCAACCTACCTACCTATGGCTCACACATCAAAACATTCACAATAAGTCTGAGGGAAAAATTTTATCATATATTCCCTTGGATAGCGCCAGTTCAGATAGTTCAGATAGCGTCTGGCAGCACTAGAAGTGCCCAGGGCCAGATAAATAAATAGCAAGCCCTGTATAAGTATTTGGGTTTATTTGTTAAGTCTGAAGAAATCGAGACTTGATAAAGCCCAATCAGTTAATTGACGAAACAATATTCCTTAGAAAAAAAGTATTTGCCAGACAACTGCGTTGATCTGCGTTGTTGTTTATTTTGAATTTTTATAACTGTTTGTATATGACTTTGGCAAAAGATGGACTTGTATGACCGAGATGGAATCACAAAAATCATCAAGATGTACTAATGATTTTTTCAAAAATCAGTCTATCGCAAACTATAAAAAATTGCATGGAGTGCAACACGAAAGTGCAGAATAATGTCCAATGTGAAACAACTCCTATCCCACGCTTTCGTGCACATTAGGTGCGCTACGAAAACGTGCGACATAGCATTCAAGGTGTTAAAATATTTCAGTTACCAACTGTAATTAAGAAGAACTTAATCAAAACTGCAGCTAATTGAATTAATTCCGAGAAAGAAGTCTAACCCATCTCCACTGCTTAGATGCGAGTTACAGAATCATATATTTACGCAATCAAATATAAATTTTCCTACTCACAGAACCATTCATCTACGCAATGAAGTATAAATTAAAACAGGCTCATTGATTTCACTTAAGAGTAATGTCTCAAAAAATACCCCTTAGTGTCAACAATTTATTCCCTAATTAAATTAACGAGACAGTCTGGTCAAATTTCCAATAAAAACTAGCTAATCAACAAACAGAAAAAGAAAACCCATCCACAATAAAGACAATAAAGCTCCAAACTGCTATGCCCAAAGGGATGGCTGGGTATGTGTACGTGCTTGCAGGATAACTGCGTCATCCAAATTGCGAACAAATATTTATTTTGCATGTGATTAATTTTCGTTACGCACGAACGCCGACACAGACGCAGCCGACGTCGCCGTCACCGTCGCCGTCACTTCATTTGCTTTATGCCCCACGGGTGTGTGTTGTCAAGGTAGGCAGCCAGCAAAAATTCGCATGAACGTCATGCCGCCTTCTCGAGAGCAGTTATGCAACTCCCTAGTTGGCTATGAAGACACAAAGATGCGAGGTGGCAAAACAACGGCCGTCTTGTCAATGACTGATTGTCTCCTTTTATACGCCATTTTTCGCTTCATCTATTTTTTGTTGCTTTTTGCCGTTTTTCGTTTGTTAGTCAGTCTTCGTTTGCTGCGCTCCAATCTGTCTAGCTGTTGGTTGCATTTGTTGCTGTAATTATTGTGCTATTGGAACCAGTTTTTCAGACGTGAAGCAGAGTGGAGGCGCAAGGGAAAGCGGCGAGTGTGCGACATGTTGGTACGCGTCTACTTTCGGTATTTTGCACGTCATCTTCTTTAATTACGCCATGAAAGTTTATGTTGTCCCTACGCCGTTTGTTCGTTTTTTGTTTTTTGTTGTTAATTTATTTGCTTTGTATTTGTGTTAGTAATATTCACATACTTCTTGGCGCATTGCCTTACTGCCATTGATTTGACTGAAGTTTTTGTTAGTAGGCGCCAGCAAGGAGGTAAAAAACAGCAGTTGAAGTAAATTCAAGGTTATTTCCATCAGCAGAAAATACTTTTCTACTATCACTTTTTATACTTGCCTGTCAGACTTTTTAAATTACAACCTTGACCATGGCTTTTGCCTCATTTCTTAATTCTGCGGGAGGCCGAAGTAAGATTAATGTATTTATCCGCATGCTGTAGGAGAAATGGTGCATTGCCCTTTTTGTAGATCCATTTAGAAAA
>JAYXIM010036669.1:0-19753 GCA_037575425.1 Anastrepha fraterculus | reverse complement strand
ATAGATGGGTCGGATGTATTGAAAGTAGGCAAACTACATTATCATTCCCTAGACAAACTGCTAAAATTCTTTAAACAATCTGTGAAGTTTGCAGAGGAGTACTAAATGCCCAACTCACCTGTTCTTATCCATATTTTAGATCTTTTATCTTCGCCTGCAGTGCAATATTGAGCGAGCACTTGAAATACAATGCTGGGCATCCATAATTATCTTCCATTCTGCAAATATCTGGTTTAGTTCAATTTTTTTAATTAATTTATTATGCCCATTTATACCGAATTGTCGCAATATTTTTTTTAATTTCCAATTATAATTTCCTGCTCAGTCAAGGCAACAAAGTGAGAATATTACAATGTTTAGCGAACTTCTCTGACCATCAGACCTTTTCATCTCTCAGCTGGGCTCAGCTGGTGTGCCGATTTCAATAAAAAGAGCAATTCAAATTTACATTCAAACTTATTTTCAAATTTCCGCCTTTCTAAAATTTTCACGTTTCAATTAATTTACTAATGAGCGGTGGCCTGTGTTGACCGGCTGTCTACGTTCATTTGTTCAGTTTTGAATATTTTACAATGCCTCAAATCATTTCTTTGCTTTTATGCTACGGTTTTCACTACCTTTTTCACCTTTTTTCGGTCTTCGCTTCCGCTTTCCGTTGTTCATTAAGCATTTCGCCATACCACAGCAGCGTTTAGTTTAGCCGATCAGAAAACAGCAAAAAAAAAAAAAAAACTTAAAAAACGCAAAAATGAAAAAACACGCTCGCTTCAGCTGGCTTTTAAATATTTACTATAATTTCCATTGACCAAAAGTTTTAATATTTCCTTTGTCGAAGTCACTTGAGCTTGCGCCAGGTTTCGGAAGCGAGTCTAAAGCGTTATTGTTTTTGTTTTTATTGCACCTTTGACTTTCTTCCACTTCTAGTACTATTTTTATCTTTTGTATTTCTTGTCGTTGTTGTTTTTTTGATTCCTAGGTATAAAAGCAAATTTAAATTGTCTACTTCTGGCCGCAATGTAGCATTGGCACAGCGCCAAAAAGCCGACTAAACAAAACTAGCACTCGCCCCCTTAGCTGTTTGTTTGCTTGGTTGGTGGTCAACGTTGGCACCTGTCATCGCCGACGACATTTCAACACAAAAGAACTCACACAAATACGCACACATACACCAACACAAAGCGAAATCTCCGTGTCGGCTTTCAGTTGTTTGCTAGTTGGTGCGCTTGTGCAAAATTGTGTTAGCACCTGCCAGAAATGTTTGGGCAACAATGACAAACAAAAACAAAGGCAACAACAGTTAAGAGTCGAACAATAGTCAGCACGCCTCTAAATAGACTAAACAACAGAAAGTATAGACAAAATCAAAATTTCAAACTTTATCGCGCGCCAAACCAGCTGAGCCTGCAGCAGTTGACGGCACTCACAGCACCGCTCAGCCGAGTTTATTACTGCCTCGTAGGCGATTCGAAACTTTTGTTATGTTGCCGTTATTTTTGTTGTTGTTGCTGTTGTAAAAGGTAGTTAGTTATACTGTCAAATGTCATGTTGTCACAGTTGGCGGCTTTAGGTTATTAATTTATTTTTTAGCGCCAGAATTCAACTGCGCCTCGCAGCATACTTTCAGGCGCACAAACTTGCCGACGACGCTTATTGATTTTGTCATTCGCTATGCGTAAGCACTTGCCGCAGTTTATGTGCACATTTTCCATGAAAAATTATGTACTAACAGGCGGCAATTTTTCATTCTGCAACAACAACAACAGCAATTTGTGTGTAAAAGCAGAAACTGCGCGAAGTTACAAGCGGTTATTAAAATGTATGTAGCCATTGTTATAATTTAGGGATTTGTGTTTTTCGCTGCAACACTTTAATTAATTCTTTGCGCTCAACGCCTGACTGCGCAGACACCTGGCATCTATTGATTTTCGACACCTTAGGCGCATATTGTGGGAACTAAATAAGTTCATGTTTCTTTTTTCCTTTCTTTTTTTTTGGCACAGCTCTCTTGTCTCCTCCGCCCCTTTGCCTACCACCAATATAACGTTATATTACTTACCACAAGTAAAGGTCGATAACTGCAAGTCAAGTTGGCGAAAACTTTACCATTTGCGCCAACAAAGTTTTTCTTAACACCTCCAATACGTTTCCTTTAATTCTGCCTTCCGTTTTTCTTCTTCTTACCTTCATAGGCAGCTTTAATTGTCATAAGAAAAAAATAAAAGTTGGGAAAATCGTTGAAGCTTACGTATAGTATTAGTGAGCGATTATTTAAGTTATCAGGCTGATCCGTTTTTTCACGTCCTAAGCCAGGTAATGTTGGGGACTTAATGGTCTGCTTGATAGCTTTCACTAATAGATTTGCTATTGTAAGCTTTGTGTTCTTTCTAATATTTATTTGTTTAAAGCTTAATTGATATCTACTAGTGAAATTAGGTGTACAAATAAGTTGCGGCGTTTGAAAAAAGATGACTGGTCACCTGTTAGATGTTAGGCATCATATTGAATGTGTGGACATCTGCGAAAAAGATAACCAACAAGCATTAATGACTCCACGATGAGATTAGATTATGGAAACCAACGCAAGACGAGTCTTGAAAGAGGCGCTATGTCCCCACGAGGAACATATAAATGGACAGACATTCAAAAGTATTTTTGTAGAAAGTGCAAGAACGTTAATTGTGGTTCACTTTTAGACCTTAACTGCAAAGATAGAGCCAAAAATAGTGCGTGAACGAATTTTGAGATAAAATTTTATTAATTGAGGACCTATCGAGGATGGTGTACCTAGAGAGATAAACGTATTTTGACACATCGTGTATGTTTTTATGTTTTTGAAGTGAAACTTCTTAGCGAGAATGGAGAGTCAAATTTCAAGGCCATGCAACATTTTGGGCATTTTCGTTCCGCGAGAGAGAAAATAGATACAGCGTAGAGGAAAAGGAGAGACAGAGATACGCTTTTAGCTATTTTTCCTGAGTTTTTCTTTGTGGTTGCTAATTTCTAATGAGAAATAACACTGCCCAGTTTTTGGTGCTTGTTTGTTGGTGCCAACTTGTAGGAAAAAATATTTGGTGCCTACTTTCTGGCGTTATATTTCCTTGGTGCCTACTGTTTGGGGCATTTTTGGTCCCAATTTTTTTGGCGCTTTTCTTTTGGTGCCTACTTTTTGTCGCTTATTTCCGTTTCCTGGCCAGTGCTTGTGTGTACTATAAAGTGCTACCCATTCCGGCGTCGGATTTATTGGTATTGCCATGGTTTCACTTCTGTTATGTGTACTGCGCTACACGCTTTTTTCCTTTGAAGGAAGTTTAAAACTAAATGTCAGAAAACTCTCAAAGCAGTCATATCACCAATGGTATGTGGGGCACACGACCACTAATAATACTATAACGATCCCCTCACCTGGGCTAGTTTTTACCCTGGGTCCAGTAAACAAAGTATAACAACTGAGTAGAGCCGCGTTTATGTGCGAAGGCACAACAGGTACCTGCATCCAGGCGCCTCTCCTACGGGCAAAGGAAGGCTATACGCCGTCGACACTCCCAATTACTCCCACTGCGTACATAGGTGGTTCTAAAGTAAAGGAGTCTTCGGAAAACTTGCAATCGTGTTATATTAACCCACCCCCGTCTTGTTTCAAAGTATATGCTTGTCTTTGGTTCGCCAGAAACTGTGCGCCTTCACCGCTGCTGCTGTAACTGTTGCCCAGTCACTACGGCAGAGTCGTGTCACAATTTCAGCTGCGAAAGTTTGAGCTGCCTCCCACTTACTGCTGGTTGCGCACATATCTCGTACGAGGGTGCGCGGGGTTGATTGCTGAGCCAGGGCTTGTTCGAGAATAGCTCGTTCCTCTCTAAAGCGGTCCCAATAAAAAATAACGTGCTCTGCGCTTTCGTCAGTATTCAGGAAGTTTGGACCATAAAATCTGTCTGCCAGCTTAAGACGGCGCAGGTATTCCCGAGAAGAGCCATGTCTACTAACTGCCAGAAATGAGAGTCAGTGTCTCCATGTTTTCTTTTTAACTACTCTAAAACAAGTGGTATAAGTTTTTAGGTTCAACAGCGGCTTGGTGATTGATCCCACTGGTGATGCCACCGGCCAAATGTCAGCAATCGCTTAATTGCTTTTTGCATTGGCGGAAGCCTGGTGCTTCAAGCACGTTACATAGCCGATACACTTCATCTGCCTAGAGGTGCAGAGGGAGCTTTACAGTTATTACAAGTGTATGTTCTTTGAAATATCACTGCCTAAACTTCTTCTCAATTCCTGTCATCCCCATATGAGTGATTGATGGTTAAAATGCATTTTATAGTCAAAAAATCAGTCACAAGAGTGGACCGATGAGATGGTACTTTAGCATGCAATAAGCGCCAGCTTCCTCCTTCGCGGTATTGGCTGAGCACTTTCGAAGTTCATCTCTCTACTCATTCTACCGCATGTTCCAGTTTAGCCTGGCATACCAGCGTAATATTTCAGTAGTATTTTATTCCTGTCAGATGAATCTCGTAAAGGATTGAAGTGGCTAGGTTTGGCCTGCTGCACATTCGACCTCCATACATCCCTATCGCCTGCAACTTTTTTCCAGTTCCATACCCAAGTTTATTGATGTCCTCCTCTAGTTCATCAGCTCATCTTGTTCGCGGTCCTGCTTTTATTCTAGTGCTAAATGCTATGGCTTCTACTATTTTTCTCTGCGCCCTAGTACCGTCCATTCTTGTTATATGATCCAGCCATTTTAACCGGTGCCCTGTAATGAAACGTTTAAAATTTTCGCCATTTATAAGCTGTTCTAGCTCGTCGTTCCATTTCTCGTTCGAAGGTTAGCAATTTTTCCTTGACCTAAAGGAAATAGCCCTGTGTGCCTTTATGGACATTGAGGGTGCATTTGATAACGTGAACTTTCAAGCAATAGAACTCCTCCAATAGGGCGGACATCAGAATTCGTTTTAGAGGTATGGTTCCTTCGGCAAAGTTTCTTATTTTGATCCCTAGAATATGATTTTCACAGAGCAAAGGGCGATTTTTTTGCCTCCCCACAAATCGACCCGGCCTAATATATATATACCAAAAGCATGCCAGTTTAACGAAAACAAAATTTTATTTATGTAGGTATGATTTTTTCAGTTTTCAGAAATTTTTCAATTTTTTTGTTGGGTGATCAACTGCAATTTGGCGCAAAGTTAATCAATCAATTTTATTTTCGAATAACTTTTTACTAATTAAAAAAAAATATTTCGAGTGTTGGAAATCTTTAGTTTGGCCTTTACGCGCTCCACTGCTTGTCTGTGCGTATACTGCAACTGTCCCAATCACAGTGTCAAATATGATTGACGTATGACACCAGATACGTTGACTAATTTTTCGCCACCCTGTACATAATCATGGAATCACCAAATGAGTCATTGCCAGTTGGACAATTTTAAAATGCAAAATTTTTCGATATGAATTTCAAATGGAGATTGAATGACAAGCAAATATTGCACTATTTTAGATGTAATCATGTGTCAGCACAGCTCAAGTTGTTATTAAATTTCGAATTATTTATGTGTTTGCGGGTCTGTGCTTAAGGGTACTTCATCACTTAAATACATACAGACTCCAAGTGTCATCTATCCACATTCGAGAACAATGCGATGCACACACACTCACATCGACTTATGTACAAAAGTTTTTTAAGCACTTCAGTAAACATACATTCGTCATATGATTATGACAAGAATCTCGCTGAGACAATCAGAAGCAAATAAGCTGGCGTGTATGTGAGCTTAGTGGTTATCTCAATTCCCACTCAAAGCTCTATGGCAAACTACACACACACCCACTAGGACAATGATATCCCATAGCTTGTGGCTATCAGTTCCATAAATTAGTTTCTTCTTATTTCTCTCTTTGCTTACTTATTTATTCCTGCGTCACATGTCACACACACACCACTACAAAAGGTCAACGCATTGCAAATAATTTGATTTTCTTGGTTTTTCGTCTTCTTCGCCCATCGAAAATGGCATTGACTTTTCCATTTTGCTGTCCATGTAACTGACAAGAAAATGATTTGATAAATGTATTTGCATTTGTACGAATATATGTATGTGTAAGCATGTATGTATCAGTGTATTATTACGCATACATATGTATGTATATGTGCATATATCACAATATCCTTTTCGGTCGACTAATGGATGTAGATTGCCATCCGCTGTAGTTTGCATGTGGATTTTCGTCTCTTGTCTACAATATTGTCCATTTGCTCTTCTGCTATTTGTTGTTTGTGTTTTTTGTTGTTGTTGTGTTTTCTCTGCTTTTTCAGCTTTGCGGGAAGGTAATGCATTTATTTGTTTATTCAAATTGTTGCAAATGGATTTCCGCATGCATATTTTATTTTCGTATTTATGATTCTATTTGTATGTGCGCTTTGAGTGTGTGTGTGTGTGTGCATATACAGTTAAAGTGACAGTAAGGATATCTTGTAGCCAATTTAAAGACACATATGTTTACGAATTGGTTGTGATAGCAGATATTCTTTACAATTTGCATAGAAAACATAAAATTTATGATACTCGGATATGCGCCGAAAGGTCATTGTTTCCACTATTTTTTATTTTATTTTATTTTTTTTTGTTTTGGAAAAATTATTCATAGCCTTTCTATGGAACTAGAAATGTTATTCATATTCTGGGGAAAAACTATTCAAATATTAAAATTATATAAGCTGTAGTAAAAAAAATCGCCCACTTCTCCAGTGAAGTAAAGATTTATTGATCACAAAATTTCTGTCACAATTTTCGAATTTTTTGACTCGGTCCTGTTTGAGCGTACGTCAGCGATACACACCAGCACAGAGCAAGAAGGCTAATTTTCACTTCTTTTGCGATAAAGGCGAAAACGTTGTGGTTGTTGTAGCAGCATAAAACTTTCACATGCATATACGGGGAACGCTGCTAGTTTGACAGTCCATGGCCGGATATAAATCCGCGCCACTCCGGTAACGTAGCACCGATTGTCGTGGGAGCGAAGGCAAAAACGTCAGGTAGGCGGCTGAAAATATGTTAAAAGCTTGCTTAACAAGCTGATATCAATAATTTTAGATTCGTCGATTCCATTGCTATAATTCTAATACCCTAATAGCGTCACCCTCTGGAAGGCCAATTGTAGAAAATTTAAATAAATGGAGTTATGGAAATCCTCGAATACGAATGTCTCGTGAGCACTCATTCGATTGGTAAACATCACCTTAAAAAACCATTTGAAACTACTTGAATAAGACTTGATACAAAAAAGAAACGTGTCGAACCGAATATCCAACTGCGAGTTGCTGCTGAATCAACACAAAATCGAGCAGCTTCTAAAGCAGTTGGTGACTGATGACAAAAGTATGTAGTTCACTTTTGACAACATCAAGTGAAGATAGTCATGAGCTGGTTTGACGCCTGATAGTAAGGGAAGTTTTGCAGTGTGGGGTTGGCGCGATTGACAGGGAATTATTTACTACAAACTGCTGCCCTATGCTCAATTCTTCACTCTAACCAAACCAACAGTTGGATCGTTCGTTTGAAGTAAGCAGTCGCTCAGAAGCTGCTGGTCGCTAGCATTGGGAGAGTATGTTCCATCAGGGTAGCTCCATATGACGCTCGTCGATAGTGACTAGGCAAAAGTTACGCAAGTTTTGTTGGGAATTGGTCATTCAGTTACTTTGTATACCTGATTTCGTTGGTAAAAATTATCTCAAAGGAAGTTTGTGAAAATCAACACACACATTTTTAATTTGTTTATTTTTATTTTTTTATTTGTTCATTATTTTTATTTATTATTATATTTTTTTTATTTATTTTTTTCTTTTTTTTTTGTCAATAAAGAAATTGTAGGAATTGCACTTCGATGAAAGCGCCTATATATACCTATGAAATGAGACATTCAGCTATTAGTCCATAGATGTCGCTAGGAGTATTTTTAAACCTTCCAAAATGTCTTATGTCTTCGTCTGTCATCTGTCAAAAATATTCAGTTCATTGTTTGTTACATTTCATACAACAATGCATTTTTGTCGCTCTTTAAAATGTCAAATTTCGTGCCTTCAAAGTACGATTTGCGGAAAAACCACTTGTGAAATGCTGCTCTCCCGGTTCAAAAGGAAGTTTGCTTTGTATCGAATCTTTACGGGTGATGACAAATAAGTGTATTTCTCCAAGCGTAAACGATCGTATGGTCCGCCCGCCCACAAGCAAAAAACAACGGCCAAGCCAAATCGCTTTGGCCGCAAGGCAATGCTGTGTGTTTTCTGGGACCAGCGTGGTATGATTTGGTACGAGTTATTAAAACAAGGTAAAACAGTTAACGGTGCACGCTACCAACGACAATTGGCCAATTTGAATAGCGCTATACACCGAAAACCCCAAGAATATGCCAATCGGCGTCACAAAGTAATTTTTCTTGATGACAATGCACCGCCACATCGAACAAGAGCGACCCCGGAATTGGTGGAGACGTACGATTGGGAACCGCTGGTGCATGCGGCTTACTCACCAGACTTGGTGTCTTCCGATTCTCATTTGTATGCAACGATAATAAATTGCACCCGATCAAAGTGGATGTAGAGCAAAAAATGTTCATATAGTTTTATATTCAGCAAACCTCTGAAACAAGAGAAATTCAAATCCTTAGTCAGAAGCGCAACTCCTAATTCTTATGACGTTCTCAGGTTTGCCATAAAACTAATACAAGTTCTACAAATTTGAGTTCTTTGAAAAAAAAATTGCATATAAATAAGTAAAATAATATAAGTTAAATAAATAAAATGTGATTTGCTTTACTCTGCACACTTAAGTGGATTTATACAGATGGTATTCATATCAAAATTTTTGTTAACCCAATATTTTTTAACTCTGACATTTTATGCTCAATGAAAACCACTTCCTACTAAATATACAATACTTCATGGAAATACTTTTAAAGCTCACAAGCGCCCTTTTCCTTTTTGCTATGCAGGCAAATGTGTTAAACATAAAAAATAAAAATTGTGAATAACAGCACATTCCTACAAAGAGTCATATAGCGGCCATGTAAGTGACATATCTACTTAGCTGGATTGCCAGCTCTCGCTTGTAATGTGCATCATAAAATATTCATGGAAGGAATTAAAATATTTTGTATTCTTCCATATCCACTTTATTCTGGCTAGTGCGCAATTTCGTAGAATTCTATTAAGCCAAGAATTCAATGAATCCTACTTTGGAGCATTCAAGTGTCACCAAACATTCATAATGGCGGAAAGCCCAAAGCGCAGAGCAGAAGAAGTGTACGGTATGGGGATGTTGAGATGAAGGCGAGTAGCATAAAGTAGCTTATATAGGTCTTTTTAGCAAACAAATAAAATTTTTCAAATTAATTTTTTAGTAATGTTTCGCGCACTCTAGGTTGGGTGACATGGTAGGTATAATAATGGAGTGATATCCCCTGTATTCTTACTTTTCCTCACTCTTATCAGCTCACATTTACTCACTTTTAGTAGCGAGTACCGAATCAATATCGCAAGATAGTTGTGAGCCCTCTTACGTGCATATGCAGCGAACTAATAATTCGGTCTTACCACCACTTAGTTTAGTTTTTGTACGTTTAGTTTGAACATTTGTTTGAATACCTTATTTTGATTGCCACATTAAGAGGTATTCTGGTCTAGGCGCCTTATTTTTAGGTATTTTTAAAACTAAGATAAAAAAAATGAAAAATATTTTTACTATCGATTTTTTTATGGTTTTTATTGATATTGGAAAAGTATAAAAAAATTTATAAAAAAAAATAAAAAAATCGTGGAATTACAGGCCGACGGAGTGGGGGCCACATAAAAAACGGTGCTCCATGGTTGACATGACTCCAACCCTTGTAGTGATCTAAAACAAACAAATTAAAAAAGTCTTTATTAGTTAGGATGTCGCTATCGGGTTACGCCAAATCAAAGAAAAAAAAAAAAATTCACAAAATGGTGTCAACTTGAAAAAAAAAATTGTTTACCCTCTTGTTTTTACCTTCTCAAATTTTTTAAAAACACTTTAAACTTAAATTTTTCAAAATCCAAATCAAAAAAATCCTATGAAACTTCAAAGCGCTCGGTCAAATAGAACTTGAGATATCATGACGACCATCTCAAAAAGGGAAGTTTTGAGAAAATCGCGTTTGAAGTTTGAGCAACAACTCCAATAAAATAACTTAGATCATAATATTTACTACTCACTCTGGATTAATCGGCGATGTATTTCCAGGTATATATTATAGAAGTATAAAGTATTATATATATATATGTATAGAATAAATAAAGATTTTCTGGAAAGAACGAGTCGTCAAGTCGTCCGTTAACATATGCCGTTCATTGTGCGATTCGCTCCACTCGGCTGGCTTAGATGCCACGTCACAAAATCCGCTGTATCTCTGAAAATCAATCAAATTTTGAAAAATCCGCTGAAGGGCATATTTTTGAAGGTCCAAGCTTTGAAAATACGCAAAAAAAGTCGATTTTTTCAAATTTCTAGACCAGAATACCCCTTTAAAAGAGTTTAGGGTATCGCTTCGCCCTCCGATCTCTGGATTTTTAGGGCCCAATCACATCGAATTTTAAATTATTAAACTGTAGCAGAACTATTCCCTTCATCTCATTTGTCTTTGGTATTCTCAATGGGATAACTGATTGACGCTTTCTTCCAGAAAGCATAAATTTTCAAATACCTCAAAGTTATCTTCAGGATAACGAACTTTGTTTCTTGAAACAAGTTAGAAGTAGTTATGCCATCAATTCTGCCATTTATTGGGCCTTAAGAGAACTGAATTCCGTCTCAAATTCCGTAGCCATTGATTTATTTTCGTCTAAGGCTGAATTTATAAAATTCTTGAACGAATTTTACAATTTATTTCAATCAGATACATAGTTTCTAAAACAATTAAATCTTTTCAAAATATATGAAATATGCCTTTTGAAATTGTATGCTTTCAATAAGCTGGGTACTTGGCCGAGCCCCTTCTCTTATTTGTGGTGTGAGCTCTTAAGTTTTTCCTAAATGCATGCGCCTAAATTTGAATGCTGCCTTCGAACGGAAAATGGATTTTATAAGCATATTTTAATTGCAGAAATATCATTTGAACGTTTTCAATCACCTGTCGAGAGGCGATCGCTTTATGAAAAACTTGTTCTGTCATTTTTTTCTACCAACTTGGCTACTACCGAATAGCCATATACATATATAATAACGATTAACTCTTGTTGGAGCATAGGGCTTGAACATAAGTGTCATGAAGTCATTTCGAGCAAGTTGTTTTAATGAATTTCAGATTGTATTTGATTTTGATACATCCGTATCCACCTCCATGTGTCGCCAGGAGGCTAGTGGTCTTCCACGGTTCTTAACACCTTGCGAATTCCGCCATAGAGCGGCTCGGCGCGCAAAGTGTGGCCTAACCAACCAAATCATCTGCGTTTGATGATGAGCTCGATTGGAAATTCGTTGGTCGAATTAATCCTCTGTTGGGCACCCGAATCTGGCCAGTCTGGCTTTTTTGACTTTGGGAGAGAATCCAACATATTTCTATTATAACTAACGAATTGAGATTCCAATTAACTTCCTAAAATTTAAGTTTCTAGCAATTCATGCACATAAGGCTCCTCGAAGAGGACGAAAAAAGTCCAGACCCGGGTGCCCAACCAAAAGTTAAAAAAAAATGTGTTCAGCGAAGGGTCGAGCACCTCTTGAATAGCAAGGTGCCATTGGATTTTCAAAATTTTGCGTTGACGAATGTTTGCAGCCTCCGGAAAAGCACTGACGTAAGCGACCTGGGTTCGCAGCCGTATTGCAACTCCGCTTTCATGTTGAAATTAAAAATTCTTAGCTTAGTTTTGACTGAAAGACCACTCCAACGGCGGCGCTGGAAATGATACTCAGCATGCCACCTATTGACCTCATGGCGGAAAACCTGGCAGCGAAATCCGCGAGAAGGCTAATGGCTGCGGGGGTATTCATCTGCAGAACCTTCGGTCACAGCTCAATATGAAAGTGGAGCTCAGGTGGCACAGACTACATGACTCCGTACTTTAATTGGGAGAGAAGGTTCCGCACTACAATTGAAGAGGAGGGATGGCATAAAGGCATGAAGCCCGGCCATAGAACCTTTCACATCTATACATATGGCTCGAAAACTCCAGACGGAGTGGGAGCGGGTATCTACTGCTCAAAACTAGGAATAAGGCAGTCTATCAAGCTGCCAGACCACAGCAGTATTTTCCAAGCGGAAGTTTTTGCTGTGGGGAAGGCCGCGGAGCTAGCCTACACTAGAACAAGAAAGAACTCAACAATTAATATATACGTGGATAGTCAAGCAGCAATAAGAGCAATAAGCTCATATTGTATTAAATCCAAAAATGTTCAACGGAGCAGGGAGGCCATAGAAAGGCTAGCCGAAAACAGTAGGCTGCATATCTACTGGGTACCTGGTCACAAAGGCATTATAGGGAACGAAATAGTAGATGAGATAGCAAAAAGTGCTGTGAGACTACCATTTGAACAAGAGAACGACATACCGAGACCGCTAAACACAATATACAATGAAATGGACGACCACATGAAAAGGCAAGTGAAAGCTAGGTGGACTAACCTGACCACATGCAAAACAGCAAAACTCATGTGTAGAACTAACGACAAAAAACTCACTCAATTCGTACTTACGCTCTCGCGAAAGGAATGCAGAACTATCATAGGTATGCTAACAGGTCACAATCTATTGGCTGCACATGCGTACAAGATAGGGATTGCTAACACGGACAAATGCAGAAAATGCAGAGAGGATGTTGAGGAGACTTTAGAACACCTTCTGTGCGTTTGTCCGGCATTATCAAAAACGCGACTAAGATGCCTGGGAGCCCCACTGTTTGAGGGTCTGGAAGACGTCTCAAAAGCGAAGCTCCCAGACCTACTTAGATTCGCCAAAAGCGCTGACATCCTACATGATGTCTACTTTAGGGATTCATAGAGGTCGGTCTCCATCTGGTATCGCTAGGGACCAAAAGGTCTATGCGTGGCTTATTGCCAACCAGGCTAACCTAACCTAACCTTTGACTGAAAGGGAGTTTGAAACCGGTATGCTGGACAACTGGGAAAACACTGCACGAGCTCTATTGATACGGTGTTATTGTAATTCCGAGGTAGCAAAATTGCGTCTTACGACTGATATCGTTTCGACAGTCTCACAGTAAGCCAGGAGGCTCATTTTACGATAATTTAAAATGAATTCCGTGTTTCTTTTGAGACAGCGCTGAGCTGGTCAAAAATTGTTTGCAGATCTGGCCCGCTATGTCATCTGCGTACGCTAACGAAGTGTTCATGGAAGTTCTAGGCCACACTACGTTTGTTTGTTAGAAGACAAATAACAATACCGCCTTGTTCTATTTCAGATTTTTGATGTATCACATCCGAAAGTTCCTTATTGTGCAAAATTTTACACTTGAAACCTTTTTAGTGTGCTCTAATAATGTGATATGCCTCTAGAATGCAATGAAATCCGAATAAAATTTTGATTGATGCTGTCAAATGCCGTGCAAAAATCGATAAAACAAGCATGAATATACGACTGGCATTCATTGATTAGTGAGCACCGAAGCTAAGAACAATCCACATAAGACAACTCTACTATCAAAGGTAGCAGGACTAAATACCTGTGCTAATCCCCCCTCCTTCCGAAATAAATTAATTACTGAAAACAGCAGCAAGAATAAAGAATAGCCAGAACTCATTAGAACTTATTTGCTTAGAGCTATTTGCCTCACCCCGAATAAAATATTCCTTTAATATGTAGGCTATGAAACTTAAATAAAATGCGCAACACACTCTTTGAAACTCCTCATTTTAAACATATTTTCTTGTTCAAAGTTTGCAAAATTTTATCTCCTACACTTTATCGTTAAAAGCCAACTACCGCAAAAAAGTTTAATTTTTTATAGCGCACTGTTCATTAACATTCTTTGTCTAACCATAATTTTTAATAATACAATGCACATATAAATATATCCACATACATACACACACACACACGTACACACTACATATGACACTTTTAGCAACTCATTAAGCGTTGAGTAAAAAGCGAAAGAGATAAGCCATGTTCAGGCAACACGACAACTGCTTGTTGCTTATGGTGCCACTTGCCACACATCTTGCACTTTTTCAGCTGATACTTACCAGGAAAATATTCTATATACTCGTATAGCCAACTTTTGCTGCTGGTTAATAAATATTCTTTTCATTATTTCATAGTATACAACCAGGCGCTGCACTAATTGCACTATAAAATACGTGTCTACACCCAGCGCTTGTATGTATGTGTGCGCTAGATGAATGTGCATATTAAAAAAGCACTAAAAGAAATTTAACCGCAAAAGCGGTGAGTTCATGAGAAAGAGAAATAAAAGAAAATAAGCACAAAGTGGAATTAAAATGATGGCAATACACGAAGAGGAAGTGGGCTCAAAAAAAAAATGTCAACTTAGCTTAGTGTTTGTGGAGTGAAGGTTAGTGAACCGTGCTTGGCAAAGCACATGCGCATACGCTCACACGCAGACGCACACTATGGTACAATTTGTACTTTGTTGACTAGCTTTGGTGAAGGATAAAATGAAGGAAGCGTAAAATGCGGCATATAAAAAGTGACTCCTTGGAGCTTTTTTCTAAACGTTTTTGTGGTTAATTTTAATTTCTTTTAAAGAAGAAAAAAAAATCGAATATTTGTATTTTACCCACTTCTCAGGGCACGGAAATATAGTAGATCGGGAAACTAAAGAAGGCTTTAGTGAATTTTTTTGTTTTGCTTAAAGTTTATTACTTAGCATAAGCACAAAGTACTTATGGGATAATAAAACAATAAACATTACTGCCTATACAATTTTGATAAAATTACAAATAGTTACATGTGTATGTATATGTATGTATATATTTATGTAAGTAGAGTAAAATCAGCTTAAGCTGAGCAATGACTGTATACAGTAGAGTATTCTGTAGAACTTTTTCTGCTTTTATGGATTTTTTTTTTTTAACTTATTCCATTTATAGACGGATTAGTTATAATTTTTTGATTCACTCCAAAAATTCATGTAATAAGGTCTATGTTCGGATAGATTATCGAAATCGTATATGAGGAAGATGACTTCAAATCACTTGTTTTCGCCTTCATTTAAAGAGTGTTTATTAATTATATTTATTGTTATTATTTATTATTTGTTTTTAATTATTCATTTTTTATTTCTTATTGCATCCCAAAAAAGGAGTAACTTATATTAAAGGGTTAGGGGTAGTCAGAATTTTCAAAAAATTGGAGTTTTTACATTTTCTTAAAGTATAATATCTAAGAAATATTGTGTAAAAATTTGAATTGAATCCGACTAATACTTTTCGAGTTATTCAACAATTAACAAAGGGCGCTCGGGCGCTACGGAGCTCGATAGCAAAACTTTAAATGCGCTTTTCTCAAAACTATGTTTTTTAAACTGGTAAACACTGTAACTTAAAAACCGCTTGGTAGATTTCAATAAAATTTCTACTGCTTTTGAAAAACATAAAAAACTCGTGCCTGATAGAAGGATTTTTATTTAAAAAATTTTGTTTTTTTTAACAATTAATTCTTGGTTTTTTTCTTGAAAGTCTGAAAAATATATCCCATGGCCGCCACATTGTTAATTTTGAAAAAAAAGCTTCGATCAGGCACAAGATTATCTACTAATAAAACTAATTTCTCTTGCACGATTGATTGAATCTCAAGGACTTGTGATGACGACCGCGAGGGACTTCTGGAGAAATGGGCTCCACACAAGCAGTGATAACTTTTAAAGGGTGGTTAAGTTTCAAGGGCCGGTGTTGATTTTGAATAAAATACAATTTTTTTTCTTAAGAAACTATTGTCATTTCTCTTTATTATGATAATACTGGTATGGCTCAACTACGCATAGAACAAAATATTGGCCAAGTAGCCGCCGCAGCTTCGGCGGCACACCTCCATCGGATGGTCCAAATTTTCGATGTCGCTGAGGCATAATTGAGGTTAATGTGCCAAATTATCTCATCCTTTAGCTCTTGAATTGCTGCTATTTCAAATAACCCGAAAGAAAGAAGTCCAACGGTGTCAAATCACATGATCTTGGTGGCCAATTGACATCGCCGCGACGTGAGATTATACGGCGATCAAATTTTTCGCCCAAACGAGCCATTGTTTCGTTAGCTGTGTGAGAAGTGGCACCGTCCTGTTGAAATCACATGTCGTCCACATCCATATCTTCCAATTCGGGCCATTAAAAGTTCGTTATCATCTCTCGATAGCGAACACTATTCACAGTGACTGCTTGACCAGCCTCATTTTGGAAAAAATACAGCCCAATGTTGCCGCCGGCCCATAAACCGCACCAAACAGTCACTCTTTGTGGGTGCATTGGTTTTTCGGCAATCACTCTTGGATTATCATTCGCCCAATTGCGGCAATTCTGCTTATTGACGAATCCACTGAGGTGAAAATGTGCCTCATCACTGAAGATGATTTTCTTCGAAAATTGATCATTCACAGTCGCCATTTCCTGCCACCATTCTGACCATTGACGACGCTTGAAATGGTCAAGAGGCTTTAGTTCTTGAGTCTTTTGCACCTTGTGAGCGTGTAAATGCAAGTCTTTATGCATATGTTCATCAACGACGAGCGCGAGAGGTGCAATTGTTGGGCACGACGACGAGTTGACGTGGACGACTCTTCAACCACACTATCGCGAACAGCAGCAATATTTTCTGCAGTACGAGCTGTACGATCATGCACTGGTGTTTTCACATCTGTTACAGACCCGGTTTGCTCAAACTTTCGTACAATTTTTCCGATTGTACGCACATTGGACTATTAAATTTACCGAAAAAATCACGAAGTGAGCGATATGCATTTTGATTTGAACGCCCGTTTTCATAATAAACCTAAATAGCTTTGACGCGTTGCTCGATTGTGTATTTTTCAATGGTTCAAACTATATTAGTCGGAAACTGAAAAATGTTAAATGAAGCGTAGAAAAAAACTTGACGTTTAGGTGTGGTTCACATTGAACATCGGCTCTTAAAATTTAACCACCCTTTACAATTATTATTATTATTATTTTTTGAAATTTTGCTAAAGTCAAGTCGAAACATGATGTAATAATGCTATGTTTTTATTTCTGCAAAATAAAGCAACTGACTAGCAAAAAAAAAATTATTGAAAACCATAATTTTTTCAGTCCTCGACTACCGCTTACCCTTAACTAGTTTAATGTAAAAAGTTTCGCACTATATAACAGAAATTAAATAAAGCTCTTTTCTGCAAATTAGAGATTCAGGGAATTGAAGTGTTTTAACATTGTCTTTCAGACAACATACGGACTCCTCTGACAAAAAATTGGAGTTCTTTTGACTTGATCCATTCATTGAGACAGTTTGCTTTGCTCTCGTAAGAAGTGAACCGCTCTCCAATAAGGGCTGACTGCATAGATCGGAACAGATGGTAATCCGAAGGTGTTGTGTCTGGGGAATACGACGGGTGGGCCAAGATTTCTCATTTCAGTCCCTTCGGAGCGATGACTCAACGTATGGCCCGGCGTTGTCATGCAGCTAAATCGATTTGTCATGTGTACCCTCCCGTTCTGAAGACTTTTCTTTGAGAGCTCAACTCAAACGAATAGCTGCAGATGGTAACGATCGCCATTGATGGTTTCAGATGATTTAACGAGTTCATAATAGGTGACGTGAATGAAGGTGAATATTTTTTTCGCTGTCGATGAACCTGGTTCACCTGGCAGGCGCCCACATTTTCGACGCTTAGGATTATCATAATAAATCCATTTTGCATCGCCAGTGACGATGCGATGCAGAAAATTCTTTTTTTCTGCCGTTCAAGAAGCATCTCACACATTTCAAATGTCCCTCGATATTCCTCTCCTTCAATTGATGTGGCACCCAGTTAACCAGTTACCTGCTTTCTGGACCCCTCCCATCGCATGCAAACGTCTACCGACGGTTGATCTGTCAACATCGAACTCTTTAGACATATCTTCAAGGATTCGACATGCGTCTTCGTCCAATAATTGTTGTAGTTGAGTATCTTCGGATTTTTTTGGTGCTCGCGAACTGTATCACTCACTTCAAAATTGCCTCTTTTGAAGCATCGAAACCAGTCTTTACAAATTGTGTTTGATGGAGCGTGATTACCATAAATATTGATCAATATGCGACACATTTCAGCTGTACTTTTCTTTAAAAGGTAATAATGGAGCATAACTTTCCGCGAATGCTGTTATTTCGGCCCGAACGTAGACACTTTTGACGTCAGATAAAAAATAATCTTTACACTTCAGATCAACAATTTATTACTAGAGCGAACACACAAATAGTATCAGCAGCGACACCTCTTTTACACAGCCGGAGGTTGGGGTCTTCACGCAAAAGTCGTCAGATATATCTAAAATGTGGTATTTCGCTCTGGTCGAAGTTACAAATTTGTGTTATGTAGTTTCAGATGAATTGTTTTCTCAATGTCATTATGCCACTTAAGGGGGGACCTTCATTTAGACGGTCGAAAAATGCATCATTTTTGGGAATTTTTTTCTCAGGTAAAATAACTTCAAACGTTTTGTAATTCATAAAGTACTTTAATAAATGTCTTGACTGTCTACAAAAATTTTCGGAGAAGAAAAAAAACATTTTAAGTATGGAAATATACACCTCGTCCATGGCACCTCATTCTATCTGTGTACATTCTAGCGCTCTGAATTTTTTTCTGAAATAAAAAAACCAAATTTTTTTAAAACTTTAGGATAATACCTTCGATGTGACATTTTGATTTAAAAAAAAAATGTCGAAATTGATATTTTTTACCCAGTTTTATGTTAAAAGTGATTTTTCATGCATAAAAATTGACTTTAAAATTACAAAAAAATATGAAAATCTTTTTTTTTAAAAAAACACTTAATGTCACATTGAAAACAATTTAATTATCTTTAAAATGAGCTATTGTAAAGCCTGATTGGTTCAATATAGCGTTCTCAATTGTGTACACAAAATCGAAAAATGATGTTTCGAGAAAAATGCGTTTAAAGTTTTGGATACAGGCGATCAGGCCACCCGTCGCGTCCTGTTAAAAATTTTGTCACTCCTTCAAAAATACAGATATCGACTTGAAATTTTGAAAGTATATTCTTAAATAGTTGTAGAATAGATTAAAATTATTTCCAAAAAATCGATTTTTTTGACCCGATAAATGAGGGTCCCCCCTTAAGAATACACTGGGTTTGTCAGCATGAATGCACCAGCTTGCTCGTTGTCTAAAGATTCACTCCGGCAATTGCATCTTTCACACCTATCCAAAACGGCTTTTGGATCTTGCTTTACATATTTAGTATAATTTCTTGTGGAATCCCTCCATCTTATATGGCAAAAATGACACCTTCCGTTTCAGCGAATATCGACCTGTTGGTAAGCCATAAGTGCAACAATTTTTGATCGACATTTGGGCTCAAGAAGCATTTTCGATAAACGCCATGAACTGCCATTTCAGACCCTCTTTGAATCTTTTCATCTGTTGATGTGGTATTCCTGATTTCCTAAGATTGACTAAAATAATGTGTTATTAAAGAAAAAAAAATGTTGATACAAATTTTGAATTATAAATATGTATATAAAAACTAGCTGTACCCGGCGCGCGTTGCTACGCCAACAACTAAAATAAATTT